>NW_021025440.1:169889-316531 GCF_004153795.1 Camellia sinensis | reverse complement strand
GTGTCGCCGTTCTAATCTGCAACCAAAGAGGTCCAAATCTGGCAAATCGTTTTGAGAAACAGATTGTTTGAAAAAGTAGTGCCAAACATGGACTGCTTTGCCAATAACAGAGTCGCCACCTAATATTTTTTTAATGGGAAAATTTAGGAAACCATTGACTCGGTGCCCGAACGCCAACTTGTCCGTCATCACCGGATTGTCTCTGCTCGGACTTGGGTACGAGGGGAATGCGGTCAGCTGAAATGAGCCGCCCCCTTTCGCCAGTGAAGATCGGCCTCTATTAACCATGATATGTATTTTGAAAAACCTTTAGTGGTTCTTATTCCTGTTATTTAGCCTGAATTACTATGTTGATGTCAGCGCCAGCATAACAAGTTATTAGACTAGATCGCTCTTAATTTGGTAACAAAACATCTCATATCCGTTTAGTTTTGAATATATGTTTTAAGGATTTCTACTCGCAAAGTAGGCTAAAAACACGGATTTCAATGAGTTTTTTCCAACCTAAACCAATCCACCTTCACCCACAGGGCATTTCAAACAGTTTTATCATAATAAGCATTTAGCCGCATTGGCAAGCATACTTGTCATGGCAACATTCACACGCATGTGGGATGCTGAAGCATAAATACTTACGTCGTACTCCGTTGCCAAAACAGGTAAACTAGTTAGCAAACATGCGTGTCCTAGTTCATGTTAAAATTGCCTAATCAACACATTACAGGCATGCAAACTAGATAGGCTCGCTAATCTAAGCATGGCATATGAAATGCGATCAACTATCACATATTCAATTTTTTTGAATTGAAGTACAAAAATGCAGTTAGCGTTGATGTACCGAGCCTAATGCATGCAGTACAAATGCAAATGGCTGCACACATGCATAGCATAAGGTATGCTAATTTTAAGATGCCCTCAATCTTACCATCATAAGCAGGTTAAATAAAGGGAAGAAAGAAGTGGGGATTGGAAGACATACACACCACCCACACACACTTATTACAGATTTGCCCCTCGCTCGGAGGGGCCCAAATAAAATATTACAAATTAATTACACGCAAGTAATTAAATATTACAAAATTGCCTAATCAACTAAGCAAATTAACTAAAAACTAAGAAAGCAGGAAAAACGCCTCGGGGAAACGTTCGCGCCGCCATGCGTAGTTTGCCTCTGTTTTCCTTCCTTCACTCCTCTGGAGGTTGCCAAAACCTCAGGACTGCTTCCTTGGATGCTGGGAGACATCACCGGCTGCATGGAATTTCCACCGGTAGTGTGGTGGTGGCCACCGGCACAAAGTGAAGCTGTCGGCAGAGAAATTATTGCCGGTCGGCACCGTACACTGCAGGTCGGCAGAGTGTTCCTGCAGAATCTGCAAATGACAGCAACAGAGGGCAAGGCAAAGCATGGCAACACAATTCAAGGCATATACGCACCTACCATGTCCCTTATCATTGTAATGACTCAAAGGAACATGCGCCTCGATTCCCGGACCACCAATCACACATTCTCATGCATGATGGCCCGAGTGATCAAGTATGCAACTTTGATTTCAAATTCATGCAAACCAAATCAAACCAAAGTCCTAATCCCTATCACCAAGTCAAGGAACAAAGCATGCATGCAAAATGCAATGCAACCTAGGCATGCAAGCTAAGGATGCAACATGGCATGGCGATACACTTATGCAAGCATGCAAGAAAATATGAGGCAATGCTAGCCAATGAAAAAGTGGTCTAAAGCATGATTTAGGCAGCTCCAATAAGGCCGAAAACAATGGCCAAAGTGCTATAATGAGGGACCAAATACACATGCACACATACACATGTTGAAAGGCCAACACTTAGGCATAAATTGAACAACTCTCAAACACATTCGAAAGGGGGAATCATGGACTAACTAGCATGGAACATAAGCATTGAAATCATGCTAAAACATGGTGCCAAACCAAGCAATAAATCAAGCCAAGCATGCAACAAATGGCCTAAGTGCTCAAAACAAACCAATGGAGTATTGAACTATACTTAGCAAGACCAAACATGGCATGCATTAAGCAACTAAAACATGTTTTTAGCATGTTAAAACAAGGCTAAAGGACTACTTAGATGACATCTAAGTGGCTCAAATTTAGAGGCACGTACAAGTGCCAAAACAAGGAGCATTGCTACACAAGCTTATGAGGCATTAAAGATGCATTCAAGGAAAACACATAAGCATGAAAATGGGACTGAAATAACATATAAGGTGACCCCAAATCACCAAATCAATGCAAAGATGTCATGCTATACATTCATATGCTCAAGGCCAACAAGCCCAAATACAAAGGAGCTATACCAAGCATGCCAAAATCAACCCAAACACTTATGGACAGACCTAAAACATGTCAAGATAAGCACAAAATCTTCACAAATGTAAGCCTAAAACATGCTAGAAACAAAGGCACACAACCTAAGACATGTTAAGGCATAACAAGGCATTACATGGCAACTATGCTAAGCATGCATGGAGTACCAAAACCAACAAAAAATAGAGGTGTAATACAACATATTAAGCATGGAAAGCAGCCAAGACATGGTCAATACACACTCTATCATGATGCTCCCTCAAGAGGCCAAAATATGCCCTTTTCAAGGACAACAAGGAGAGGGGGTGGCCCTCTCCTTCTTGGGACTTCAAGGCATCACCTTCACCACTGAAATCCCTCAAGATTTCAGTGGTGAAGAGACCCCAACACCAAAATCCCGGAGTTCACACAAAAGGGCACAAAATGAGCTTTCAAGGCCTAAGAGGGGTCAAACACCCTCAAATCACAAAACACCCTTAATAAACAATCAAGAGGGTCTAAAAACAGAACTTTTTCGTATTATACACTAAGCTCAAAAACGATTTAAAGATAGGTAGAAATAAGGTGCAAAAATGGGGAATAAAGGGGTGAGATTCTTACCCTTGAAGCCTTCTTCAACAATGATGCTCCAATGGCCTTCCTTAGCTTGAATCCAACACCAAAACCTCAAAATCATTCCCTTAGAACCTCAGTTCCAAGAGGAAGGTGAAACACTAGGTGCTTGTGTGCAATAGTATGGACTAAAACACACACAAGAGCACAAAAGAGAGGAAAAGAGAGATAGGATGTGTATCTAACCCTAACCCTAGAACTCAAACCCTAACAATGGCTGTCTAAGCTCTCAAAATATCTTAAGTCTCTAACCCCTCAAGCCAAGAGACAAGCCCCTCTCTATATAGAAGCTTTTGTCTTGTAAAGCTTACAAGACAAGCTTCCAAGAGAGAGATCCCTCCATACACGTGTATGGAGGGGAGCCAAAAGAAAGACAGCTGTCTTGAAATATCTACAAAAGCAGATGCACAGTAGTCGGCAGGCCAAAAATGCCATCTTGGCCAAAAAGAGTGCCGACCGGCACTAAAAAGTGCCGACCAGCAAAAAACTATGCCGACCGGCAAACTACAGTGCCGATGGAGGCAAAAACCAGCCGGTGGCCTCTAGCCACTGCCGGTGGTGGGTGGGGATGGTCTACAAGCCCTACCCTGCCTCTCCAAGGCAAAACACAAGTGTTTGGTGTGAAACCAGACACTAAACAGTCAAGTTCGGAGATCCTGAGGCAAGGCGCGCGAGCCGAGACCTCCGGGAACTCCAAACGAACACAAACATGGATAATCACCGAGTGTTCAAACGGTGACGTCCAAGTCTTGAGGACGGTCAAAAATGGGGTGTCTACATATGCATGCTTCATACACTTGTAGTGTAATCCTACTTGCTTGCCTAACATGCTTCATGTCTTAGCCTATAATTCTAGCATGTATTGGCTCCACACTAGCATGTTTTTGGCCATTATTTAACATGCTTCAACTCTGATTTTAGTTGGTTGGACCACCACTTTCTTGGTTCTTTCACTTGTAGTGCAATCATGCTCCTTAACCTAGTGTACTTGGTGTTTTGACCTTTCATTCTAGCTTGTCTTGGCTATACTCCATGCATGTTTTGGTATTATTTTGACATGCTTTAGGACTTTTTTGAGTGTTCTTGGCCTTTTGGGGGCTTGCTTTGTATAGCTATAGTGTAAATGACTTCACTAGTCTTGAGTTTCGAGGCCCCTAGCATGCTATATTTATGATGTGTGCATGATATGGCGTGATTTGGTATGAAATTTCAGAGCTTATATCTTTGCCATGCTTTCACTTAAATCGCTCTTTCAATGCTTTTGAGAAGTTGAGCATCATGCCTTGTTTGTGAGCCAATACTTGAGCTTATCTTTCTTGCCATCTATGCTACGAGTCTAGCATGCTTTTCCTACTGTTTTGACCTACCTTAGGTCTATTTTGAATGGTTAAGGTCATTTGAGCATCGCTTACTATGGTTGTAGTGTAAAGGGCCTTGACTAGCCTTGAGTTTTGGGGCCTTTAACATATTGTATATGTGTTGTTTATATGATATGGCATCATTTGGCATGGTATTTCAGAGCATATACTCCCATCATACACTCATATATATCGCTCTTTAGTTGTGTTTGAGAGTTGAGCCTTATGCCTCGTTTATGAGCCAACGCATGAACATCATTTTCTTGCTTTTCATGCTATCTTCTCGGTTCATTTTAGCCACTGTTTTGGTCCTATTGTAGCTTTGTTTTGGGCTGGTTTGGTTTTTTGTGCATAGTATTGCATGCCTCCAGTGTTGTGTCCTTCGCTAGTCTCGGCGTTTTGGGTTCCTAACATGTTTTACATGAGTTGTTTGCATGTTATAGTCTTAGTTGACATGCCACTTTAGCAGTAAAATTTAGGCCATCTCCCTCATATTGCATGCCATCTTTCATTTGTTGTATCACTTTGAAAGAGGTCTTAAGCCCTTTGTTGGTTTGAGCACGAAATTGAGGCGTTCATGCTCAACGGCATGATGCTTCTTTCGTGCTCAAGAAGCTTGTGGCTTGGTCCGTCTTTCCAAATTAGAGGACTTCTCACTTTTGGATTTAACCAGTTAAAGGACTTATCGGTAATCTAAAACGAGTAAACAAAATGAATTAGAGTAAAACATGCCAAGATAACATGTTTGTGATGCATTGCATGTGTTTGAATTGGACGTTAATCCAAACACGAGAAACGAGGGACGTTTCATACTCAAAGTGATGAAACGTGTTTCATTTCTTAGTCGTCGTCCCCCTTGATTGTGTATGATAGGGTGGAGGCCTCTTGAGTCTTGTGTGTTATTTGTGTATTCATTAACGTGTATAAACTTGGCTTCTCGACCATCATGCATTGCGATGCTCGGTTGGTGGCCCGAGAGTCGAGTACCACACTCCTTTGAGCTTGAGAAATGATAAGGAGGGTAGTTGTACACACATATCCTGTAAATGCCTTGCTTTGCCCCTGTTGTACTCTGTTTGCAGCAAAATTGGAGTGTGCAGAAGCAAGTGGTCGACCGGCCAGTGGAAGTGGCCGACAGTTCTCAGGCTTAGAGGTGGTCCAAAGTTATTCTGGTTCTAGAGCAGAAACAACCTAGAGATTGGTTCGGTGTTCAGGAATCAAGGCAAATGCAAACAGAGGCAACCGGTGGCAAGGCGATGGATTTTTGGGAGGAAGCCGATCAAGCATGCATGCATCCCCTCATCCCGAGGCCTTTAACTGATTTGCTTAGCTGGTTAATTCGTTGGTTCTGTGCGTAAATAGTTAATGTGCTTAGCTAATCGGTTTGTGTTGTAATAATTAGTTAACTAGAATAGTTAGTTAATTAGTTGATTTGGAATAGTTAGCTTAATTAGCGTAGCTAGTTAGCTCTTTTTCATTTGGACCCTCCGTCGAGAGGGCAAATGTTGTAATAAGTGTGCGTGTGTGTGTGCATGTCTTCCAACCCCATGTCTTTCTCCTTTTTATTTACTTGCTTTCAGTGGTTAGATTAGGGCATATTTTGACTAGCATACCTTATGCTTGCATGTGTGCATCATTCATTCGTCTTGTATGCACCGGGCTCGGCGCCTCATTCAAACTGCATTGTATTTCAATACCTACTTGAATACGTGTTTCAAAGCATGTTATCAAGTGTTGCATTCATATGCCATTCTAGATAGCTGAGCCAATTTTAAGTTGCATTTTTGCATGTGTTGCATTAGGCATCTTAACATAGCTAGGATCATGCATGATTTCTAACTAGCTTCTGTTTTGGCTCGGAGTACACTGTAAGTTTTACGCTTTAGCATCCTTGCATGAGTGTAAGTGATTACCATGACAGCATGCTTGCCATGAGACTATTTGCTTAAATGATTAACTGCATGAATGCCTGTGGATGAAGGCTTCATTACTTGAATTGGGACAATTCATCAAAATGTGAGTTTTAACGCACTTTGCGGAGTGGCAAATCATGTTGTTTTAAGCCCACTTGAGAGCCTACTTGCGAGTAGCATCTTCAAACCATTTTCAAAAAGAAAAACATGAGATGTTTTGTTCCAAATCGAGCGATTTAGTCTATACTTGCATGCTGTGCACATCACATAGTAAGGTTAGCTAATAAACCAAAATAAGATCACATGTGTTTTCAAAAACAACATATCATGTTAGTAGAGGCCGATCCTTTCATCGAGCGAGAGGGGGCGCTCATTTCAGGACCTTCCCCTCTCGTACCCAAGTTTTCGAGTCGAGGCAACTTTGGTGATGACGGACACGTGGCTTTTGGCACGAGTTAGGGTTTCCTAAATTTCCCAAAAACAAAATATTTAGGTGGCGACTCTGAAATCAAGCAAAGCAGTCCATGTTTAGTGCTTTTTTGATCGAAATCAATTTTCCAAAACGATTTGTCGAATTTGGACTCTTTCTTGATTTATCAGTCTTACATTGCACTTTGTGAGATTAGATTCAGAACCGTGACAGGAGTTCGAACTGTAGTAGCTAGAACCCAATTCGTGCCCTCGCGTGCGGAGCGAGTTTCGGGGCGGTCTACACTATCAGTGGTGGCCGGTAAGGCTTCATTGATGGCCGGCAAAGGAGAAGTGGTGGCTGGTAGCCTTCAAGGATGGCTGACAAGCCATCAGAAATTTCAGGCTGAAAAGACCCAGGCATGGTCCAAAGATGAGACAAAATGGATGCAGGGTTTGAAATGCTCAAACTTGTGGCGTTCTGCCCTGGACTTCAAGTGCTCGACAAGCAAACAGGCTCGTCATCGGATGTACCTGCAAGAACATCCAAGTCTTAAAGGGCCGTAAAAAATGGGGTGTCTACAGTTTCCCAATCATTCTACATCCTTTAGTCCATGACTCTATGACACCATATTCTTCCATTACCTATACATGGTTAGTCCTAATCGTTTTCACAGAAGTAAAAACAGCTTCATAGAGGATTAAAACAAGTGACTTGCCCAATACTGTAATAGACACGTTTGTTCGGAGAATCACATCAATTTGATGGTTTGGCAAAGCTTTCTTAGATTAAATACAACCCAATGAGCAGCCCCATTCATAAACGCAGGCAAGGAATCAAAACCATAAAGTTCATAACATAAATCCCCAATACAAATGGATCTCCAAGAACCCGTGATAAGCGCAAAAAGCTCCACCCTATGCATAACACAACGACGATGGTTATCCTTTGCATCCATAATTTTCACCACTTTATAGCCATTACTCATGTGGTCGAACCCAAATCCAAAATCAAACCAAAGCAAGTGACAAGCCTTGGTTACAGAAGAACAAGACTTGAGAAGTTTCAGGAACCTCCTAATTGATGGGTTCCATAGAACAACGTATTCTAAGCCATAATAATCCAATAAGCACAACAACCCATCACTTGAACCAACAATCTTGTCGTAGTTTTGAAATGGGTAATCAAGTTTTACAAACTCATCTCCAAATGTCTTGTCATCAGTAAATGACAAGCAGCAATCTCGATTCTCATAGTTGAACTTGATGAGTAGTTTGTGATTGTGGTTTGATTTAGTTCGATTGAGGTGCATGGTGATGAAACTTGGGTTGGTGATTAAGGAGTACCAAGATTTACAAACTGACCTGAATCGAAGCAAAATTTCACAAGTAGTCTAGCAAGGATTTCGATCAAGACATCCTTAGGTATGCAAGCGTTCGACACTGATTTCTTCGTCGTCGTTGTCATTTTTCTTCTCTTGCTTCTGAACTTGTTCATCGTTGTCGTCGTAGTCTTGCATTTGCTTTTGGTGAAAAGGGCAAAGAAAGGAAAGAAAGTAAATAGAAGTAAAGACACGTTAAAAATTGGAGAATTTTTAGTATTTAACCCTAATAATAATAATAATAATAATAATGAGTTTATCAATTTAAACTTTAACTTTTTTTTTTCAACCTAAACTATTTACTTATTTTTTCTTAAATAAGACTGATAGAAAAAAGTTTGATATTTTAGCCATTAAACTAATATAAAATGTCTAAAATACTTTTTTTTCCTGTTTAATAGTTAAGATATTATTTTTTTATTAATTTTATTTAACAGAAATAAGCAAATGATTTACATTGAAAATGATTCAAAATATTAAAATTTAAATTAACAAAATTAAAATTGATTTATATAAATCAAGAAACGATTTATTAAAATATATTTTGCTTTAAGAGTCAAACTCTAATTTATTTATTTATGTATTTCTTTTAATTTCTCTCAAAATAAATAAATGTTAGTAGGATGTTTTTAAAATCAAATGTCGATTTAATTCTTATCCAAATAAATCATAGAAACAGTTTTGAACCCAAGAAAAAAAAATAACGAGCAACATTTTTAAGGAGAAATTACTTGTCAGTGATAATTTGAAACAATTATTACATTTGTATGATAAAGTTTATAATTTTAATTAGAAAATTATTTAAAAAATCTCAAAATTTGACTATAATATCAAATCAACGTCACTTTTATCAATTTAAACTCTATATTTCTGAATTCATTTCAATTCTAACCACCTGTCAAACTTTGTTACATTGTAAAAAAAAAAAATTAAAAATTAAAAAGATTTAAAATTTCAAAACTAACAAAACAAAATTAGCAATAACTATCAGTTTATGTCATTGAACAAACAAAGAAAAATTGAATAAGAAAATGACACAAAAAATGTTGATAAAAAAGTGAAAAAATATCCATAAAATGATTTAATAAAATAAAAGTAAGAAGGTTTACAATCTATACAAAATCCCATAAAAATTTATATAATACCCAAAGATTTATGAGATAAAGAGAGTACCAACAACGATCGGCGGTGAGGCAATCAGGGGAGAGATGGATAGCAAATATGGACAGACTCAACGAGAGAGGAAGAGGGAGGCGAGAGGCATGATATGTAATCTTATATACGAGAGAGTAAGTGAATTAGGTTTAAATGAGAAGTGATTGGGTGTGTGTGATTGTATGTTTATTAAAATACACATGGTTGGAATGCATTAGTAAATTGGTGGATGGGTTGGTTGGAGTTGTAGGTTGGCACTTTGAAACCGCCACCCGTATTGCCCTTAACCCGTAATGACCTCCAAGCT
Source organism: Camellia sinensis (assembly GCF_004153795.1). NCBI lineage: Eukaryota > Viridiplantae > Streptophyta > Magnoliopsida > Ericales > Theaceae > Camellia > Camellia sinensis. Next base: position 307,054 of record NW_021025440.1, on the reverse strand, counting down.
GCCCCGCTAGATTTCAAAAAATGTCTGATTCGGTGACTTCCACAGGCATGCAAGCATTTGACATAGATTTCTTTGTCGTTGTTGACATTTTTCTTCTATTGCTTCTGAACTTCTTCAGTGTTTGGGAAAAAAGACGATTGAGACTAGACAAAGACCAATGAAGGGATGTAAATTTCAACCACAAACCAGAACGTAAAACCCAAAACCTATAAAGAACATAAAGCCAAAACCCTAGGACTACACAATGTATTTTGGGTTAAAACCTAAAACCAAGATCTAAACTTGTTGTATCAACATAACAGATCAAAAATCGAAACCCCAGATTCAACTTTCCCACAGATTAGAACACCAAGGATAGATTACTGGCAATGAAAATTGAAAATCAAAAACTCATTTGGTTTAGTGATTCTGAAATAATTTTTAGAACTCTATTTGGTTTTAGAGTTTTCAAAAATAATTTTTGAATTTCAATCCGTCTTTTATTGTTTATATGTGAACTTTTTAAATATTTTAATCAATGATTTTGAATTTTTGGTCTACTCAATCTAAACACACTTAAAACGTACAAAATTTATGAAAAAAAAATCTTTTAAAAAATCATTAAATACTAACAAACATGCGCAAAAAAAAATATTTTTTTAGTTATACTCAATCTAAATACACTTAAAACATAGAGATAAAGTTGATTAACTTGGAAATATGATGTACCACATACTTCAAAATATATATGTATATATATATATATATCGATTCAATTAATGTAGCTTTGGTAATAGAAATAAATTTGATCTGAAATAGTCTTAGGAATAAAGATAAATTTGGAATAGATTTGAAATAGTTTTGGTGATAGAGATAAATATGATTTAAAATAGTCTTGGGAATAATGATAAATTTGGAATAGATTTGAAATAGTTTTGGGAATAGGGATAAATTTAAAATTGTTTTGGAAATAGAGATAAACAAATGAGAATTCAATTTTGAGCTCTCAAAAACTCATTCGAAAATCCAAATCAAACGTGGCCGTAGATTCTCATCCGCGATCCAATAAATTCTATTGTGCAATAGGGAGTCCTGAAACTAAGTTAGTGTTACCAAATTTGTACATCATTGACCTCTCTCATAATGGTTTTGTAAGGAAATTGCCAACAAAATATTTTCAAAATAGAATGCTGTAGATACGCCATTTTGATCGCCCTTAAGACTTGGGCGCCTCACTCTGAACACTCGATGATAAAATGTTACGTTGTGAAATCGTTCGAAGCTCTAGCAAAATGGTTTGGTTTCAAACTTTATAAACCTAAACCTTTCACCTCCTTTTTGAACAAAAAACCTTTTTTTTTTTTTTTTTTTTTTGACCTAACCACTCGAGGAACTGCTGACCAGCAAATGACTTGCAAGCCGTTTTCATTGGGCCGGCTGTATACCCTCATGGCCGGCCAGCCATGTTTAATGACATCAAATATTTTATAGCAGCCAGCTGTCTCCATGCCGATGTTTTGCACCAGTTGTCTCTTTACAGATATTTCCAACGTAAGATTTCCTTTTTCTATAAATACAAGGCCTCCCCTTATGGTTTGGGGTTAGAAATTTTTGCCAAGAAACATAATTTGTCCAACACACTTCCCTCTTCTCTTGCAATATACATACACCATACATACACCTTACAAGCTAGAACTTGAAGCATTTGCTGAGATTTGTGAAGATAATTTTAGCCTCTTGAGAGTGCTTAACTTATGATTTGTGAGCTAAGAAGCTCTTCCTCCCTTTAAAGGAGTAATCTTTGAGCTTTTGTACCACCTTTTCTCTCTATTTTCAGAGTGTTTTGGGGCCTAAAATAGGTGATTTAAAGTCACAAAAAAGAGGAGGGGTTAGCCACCTTTCCTTAGGCTTGTTGGTTGGTTAAAACCCCTTGGTTTTATTCTATTTTTGCTCACTTTTTCTACCTCTGGAACTTGATTTTTAGCACTTTTTTGTGCTGTTTTAGTGCTTTTTAGTGTGTTAAATTGTGTTTTCAATATTATATTTGTGTTGTTGTAAATCCTCATGGATTTGGTGTAGGCCATAGTTTCCAATCCATTTGAGTTGATAGCCTTTTACTTCTTTTTTATAGCTTTCATATACATATTCACACCATTGTAATAATCCATTTTTCATTAGCACTCTGCAATCTTACTTCTTTCTTTGTTTCTTTGATTAAGAATTGTATCAAACAAAAGATTGTTGCTCATGGCATAAGAAAGAGACCGCTTATGCTAAATGGTTTAATCTCTTCAGAGATTCATTACTAGGGCATTACATCTCTCTTATGCTAAGCGTGATCTCTTGTTTGATACTTCTCTTTATCGCCAGTGCATTACTTCCGAGGGACTAACTTTCTAGTTAGACCCTTGGAAATCACAAAGGAAAGAGTCACTATAGCTCATTATCGAGTTTCGATTTGGAGTCATTATCGCTCATTTTGGGTTTGACTCCGTATTCATTATCGTTTGTAAATACGTTTGATTCTTCCTTTGTAGTTTCCTTCATAGAAAAGGGCTTGAAAAGCTCATTTCTTGGGTTAATTCGTGCTTGCTATTCTTTTTATTGCTTTTGGATTTAGTGGATATAACAATCACCTTTGGACAAAAAGGAAGGAAAGATAAGAAAATGGAAAGGTAAAGTAAAAAAGGGCTAATAAAATTAGAGTAAAAGACGTAAAAAGATATATAATTTGGTTAGGCTCAGTCGAATGTTATATTGAACTATTGCGTCTAGAATCATCGCATACTATTTTAGTGATATTTGGTGATTTATGAGGCAAGTCTACCCCTTCCCTTGAGGTAGCTCCATGATAGGGAGGAGGTATTGTCTATCTTTTGTTTCATTTATTGAGCTTTTATCCTATCGTATCATCACACAACAAATTTGCGGTAACTGATGATTTGAGAATCGAATCTACTCCTCCCTTGATCATCTCCATGATAGAGAAGGGCATAGAGAATAAGCATCTCTTGGAAACACTCTATTTTTGCTCTGTTTCAGCTCTGTTCCAGTAGGGTATTTCCTAGAAGTAGTGGCCAGTCAGCCATCATTCTATATGGCCGACCACTCTCTTAGGTCGGCCAACCACCTATTTTGTACAGACAATGGCATTTTTACGGCAGAACAGAGCAGAATCTGAGGCCAAAATAGAATAATTTTCTAACTGCAAACAGAGCAAATTCTGGTAGCAAATAGAGAGGTTTACGGAGGATGTTCTCAATTGCACGCATGTTCTTCCTCGCCTCTCGTTCAAATCCATTAGATTAGTAGTTTTAATATTAGTTTTGCTTCCATTCGGACTTGTAACGATTAACTAGTTTATTTGTGTTTGTAATAATTTAGTTAATTCATTTGGTGTTGTAATAATTAGTTAATTATGACATTCATTAGGACCCTTTTGTGTGAGGGCAAATTTGTAATATTTGTATGTCTTCCAACCCCATTTCTTTGTCCTTTTTGCTTACATACTTGCCGTGGTAGCATCATGTCTTGGTTTCATATCATTGCCATGTGTTGTATTGATTTTTGCATACATTGGGTTCAGTTCATCATTCTAATATCATTGTCATTTCGTACTTACTTGAATACGTGCGTTACCACATGCTTTGAGTTGATCCATGTGACATGTTAACTAAACCGAACTTAGTAGTTGCATTTTCGTATGTGTTGCATTAGTCACTTTGCATATTTAGGAACATGCATTTTGCTAATTATTTTCTTCTCTTTGGCGTGCCTCAAGTTGAGTGCTCGGTGAGCATTTTTGCTTTAGCATATTGCATGTGTGTCTGTGTTTCCATGTTAAGCATACTGTCTTCAGGCTACGTGCTTATTTGAAATATCTTTTTGAATGCCTATGGATGAAGACTATTTTTGCTTAAGTTGGAATGACTTTGATAAATGCACATATGAGCTTGCTTTTCACTCAAGTAGCACATATTCAAAATTCTTTTCAAACAAACATGAAATCAAGGCATTCCTAAGTAAGTGACGTAGTCTATACTTGTGTGCCTTACATAGTAAGTTAGCATAATAATCAGAACATGGGCATATAATGTATATGAAAATCACATCATGATTAGTAAAGGCCGATTTTTGATTGGGTGAGTGAGGTGCTCAATTCATGACCTTTCCCTCTCATACCTAAGTTCTCGAGCGAAACACTTTGATTATGATAGACAAGTGGCATTTGGCATGAGTTATGGGTTTCCTAAATTTTTGAAAAATATTTAGGTGGCGACTCTGAAATCTGGCAATGTAGTCCATTTTTGGTATCTCTAATGATAAGTGGATTTTCTTAAGATTTGCTGGATTTGGACTCTCATCTGTGTTTTTTCTATTTCACATTGCACTTGTGAAACCAGATTCAGAACCACGGGAGTTCGAACTGTAGGGCTTTCGTATCAGAGGAGGCTAAACCTCTCCAAGGAGCAGGAAAACCAGCTATAGTTTCTGACGACTGTAGCTTGCCTTTCGTGCTCTTTTTGAATACGATTAGCCCTACAGTTTGGACTCTCGTGGTTCTGAATCTGGTTTCACAAGTGCAATGTGAAATGAAAAAACACAAAAGAGTCCAAATGCGGCAAACCTTTTTAGAATATTAATTTGAATCAAATATGCCAAAAATGGACTACAATGCCAGATTTCAGAGTCGCCACCTAAATATTTTTGAGAAATTTAGGAAACCCGTGACTCCTGCCAAAGGCCACTTGTCCGTCATCACTAAAGTGTCTCGGCCCGGGAGCTTAGGTATGAGAGGGGAAGATCATGAATTGAGCACCCCACTCACCAAATCAAAGATCGGCCTCTACTAATCATGATGTGATTCTTATTTACATTATATGCTCTTGTTCCGGTTATTAGGCTAATTTTACTAAGTGATGCACACAAGTATAGACCAATTCACAAAATTTGGAATGTTTTATGTTTGTTTTGAATACGTGTTACTTGAAAAAGTGAGCTCGTATTTACATTAGTCAAATTATTCCAACTTAAGTAAAAAGGCCTTCATCCACAGGCATTCAAGAGATATATCAAATAAGCACTTAGCATCATCGAAAAACATGCTCAGTATGGCAACACTGATACTCATGCAATATGGTAAAGCAAAAAATGCTCACCTAGTACTCCAAGGCAAGCCAAAGAAAACTAAAATAATTAGAGAAAAAAAATGCATGGTCCTAAACAATGCAAGATGACTAATGCAATGTATACAACATGCAATTAATAGGTTCGGCTACTAGAATGGCATGTAATTCGAATCAAGGCATACGACAAAGCATGTATTCGATTAAACAAGTTGAAATTGATGTTTGTTAGAATGACAAGCTGAACCCTTATGCGTGCAAGACGAATGGATGCATGTCAAGGAAAATGCTAAGTACATATGATACTACCATTATAAGCAGGTAAATAAAAAGGAGAAAGAAATGGGGGTTAGAAGACATACACAATTATTATATATTTGCCCTTACGTAGGGGGGTCCGAATATCCGAATAAACTACTTAGTACAAATTTGAATCAATAAACAAATAACTAGCTATCTAATTTATTACAACAAAGACATTAAAGACATTATAACAATAATAATTATAACTATAATTACAACAATATAATATTACAACAATAAGATGAACAATAATATGAACATTAACACTACAACATTAATGTATATAAAAAATACACATGGATCGCATGCGCGCCAATGAAAATGGTTTTTCAAAAGCTGCTCTGTCTGCCCTTTGTGGAATTGCTTTGTTTCACCCTCAACCACTGCCCCCTGTTTCTGCCAAAAGTACTATGCTTACTAAACATTACAGCCCAGTCGGTCCCCAATGAGGCTCGGCTGGGTCCAAAAAAGGCCGAACATGCCCTATTTTCTTGCAAAAAAATGTTTTTGTGCTCTGAGGTGAAAATAATGCAGATAGAGCAGTTTTAAACCATGTTTGTCCCTTCTGCTCTTCTCTATCATGGAGAAACTCAAGGGAAAAACGAATTCGGGTTCGAAACCGTCAATAAGCGCAAGTTGATTGCTTGATGATTTTGAACACAATTGGAAAAAAAATAAAATTAAATAATTAATAAATGCAATAAAAAATGACCACCCCTCCCTTTTATTATGTAGTTAGCTCAAAGAAAGAGGTAGACACGCCTCAAGATTCATCAAAACATCATGAATTGATATGTGATGACTCTTGACGTGATGGACTTGGCATAATGTCTAGCCAAATCCAACCATTTTTATTCATCTTCTTTATGTCGGTTTAATCGATTTTAGGCTGATTTTATCTTACCTTCTAATTTCTTTAATCATTTAGTTGAAAAGTGAGAATTAAGTCCACTAAAAGGAGGGAAGTGTCAAATAAGAAGTTGTTCTTGACATGAGAGAGATGTGATGCCTTGGTAATGAACCTCCGAAGAAATTAAACCATTAAGTATGGAAGGGTCTCTTTCTCATGCCTTAAACAACACTTGTTTGAAACAACTCTCTAACAAAGAAAACCAAGAAAGGAGGGAGAGTGAAAAAATGATTATGCAAAGGTGATTATTAAAATGAGACTCTTTATATGTAAACTAAGTAAAGAAAGCCATCAACTCAAATGATTCGGTGTCCAAAGCATAAATAACCGAAGCCGCGAGGACTTATAACACGACAACCAAAGTATGCAAAGCATAAACTATTTGAATAATTTAAAACAGGCCTAAATAACCCCTAAAGTGTAAAAAAACAGTAGCTAAAACCATGTTAAAAGAGCCCAAGACATTGCCAAAAATAAGGAGGAACAAAGCTAGTAAGCAAGACTAAGGAGGGGTGGCTAACCCCTCCACTTTTTGGACATCTAAACCATTTTTTTCGGCCCTTTTAAACTTTGAAATCGGTGTGTAAGCCATGAAAATAGTGGTAAAACAAAGCGGATGAGCTATAAAATAGGGTGCAAGAAAGGGTGTTAAACCTCTCTACCCTTGGTAGCTCTTTAACCCCAAGTCTCAACACTTGAAATGGATCCAAAACAGTGTATAAACACAAGAAAAAGATAGAAAAAGATGGAAATGAAAGCAAGGAAAAGGTGGCAAGCTTATACCTCTTGAAGAGAGCAAGCCTTGGTTGTAAACCAAACTTGATCCTAGAGCACTCTCAAGGTTGAATTATGATTCTCAAGGCTCAACCAAGGCTCCAAGGTTCAGCTCTAAGGATGTATATGATGTATAGATATAGCTCAAAGATGATACAATAGCACAAAGTTAGCTTGCAAAGGAAGAAGGAGCTCTCAAAGATTTTTTACACTCTTGGAAATTTTTCTAACCCTCAAAACAGAGATATCAGCTTGTATTTATAGAATTTGAGCCAAATAGGTCACAAATATCTTCAAAAATAGATAGCTGACTGATTCCCGCCTAGAATAGTGTTTATTGCCCAAAAGGCATGGCCAGTCCCAAATGGCCACGACCAACTCCAAATGAGCCACGACTTGGCCCTAACGTAGTTCCCCTGTTCCTCTATTTCGGGTTTAGAGTAGGTTGGCATAGTGCTAAAAAATAGATTTTGTGGTAAAAAAAATGTAGGTATGAAAGGTTGGGATTGTAGAGCTAAAAACCAGATTACTTCATTGAGAATTTGAACCATTGACAATGTAACTTTTATCATCGAGTGCTTAGAATAAAGCGCCAAAGTCTTGCGGGCGGTAAAAAATGGGGTGTCTACAATTGCCCCTCTTTGACAGAGTTCGAATAGTCATGAAATGACGTGAGTGAATGTCAAAGTCCAAAGACGACCCATTTGACAAGGCTGTAAGACTTGGGCAAAGAAATAAATGAAAATACTATTAGTTGAACCCAAGGATTGCTTACGTATCCCTTTGCAAAGAATCAAACATGCGTAGTTCAGGGGAAAAATACACAAAGATATATAAAATACGATAAATTTTGAAAGTTTGGACTTACATGCTCCACGAAGCCGGCTACTTTTGAAAACTCATGAGCATGCAAAACAATGCAAAGTTGTAGCACAAATGAAAAGTTTCAAAACAAATCTAACCGTGCCTCGCACGGAAAGGAGTGAACAATTAACAAGATGGTGCAACCGACAAATGCGTGTCTTTGTATTGCATACGGAGAGAAGAAAAATTTTAACCAAGAGAAATCAACAATCTAATGCATCTCATGCATAAGGAGATAAGGTGGTGTGAAAAACAAGCGCACTTGATGTTTTTAACTAAGGAAATCACATGCCTAGTGTAGCTTGACTTTTCGTGCTCCTTTCGGAAGATGATTAGCCCTACAGTTCGGACTCCGTGGTTCTGAATCTGATTCCACAAATGCAATGTGAAAGAGATAAACACAAAATAGTTCAAATCCGGCAAATCTTTTAGAAAATGGATTTTGAATCAAAAATGCCAAAAATGGACTGTTTTGCCAGATACAGAGTCGCCACCTAAATATTTTTTTGAGAAATTTAGGAAACCCGTGACTCGTGCCAAAGGCCACGTGTCCGTCATCACCAAGATTGTCTCGGCTCAGGAACTTAGGTACGTGAAGGAAAGGTCATGAATTGAGCACCCCCACTCGCCTGATCAAAGATTGGCCTCTACTAAACATGATGTGAATCTTATTTACATTATATGCTCTTGTTTTAGTTATTAGGCTAACATTACTATGTGATGCGCACACAAGTATAGACTAATTTGCAAAAATTGGAACACTTTGATTCATGTTTATTTTGAAAATTGTTTGAGTATGTACCACTTGAAAAAGCGATCTCATATGAACATTACTCAAATTATTTCAATTCAAGCAATTAGCCTTTATCCAAAGGCATTTCAAGAGTTATAGCACTTAAGCAATTAGCCTTATGGCAAGCATGCTAGACATGGCAACAATCACACTCATGCGATATGCTAAAGCTCAAAAATGCTCACCTAGTACTCTGAAGCAAGCCAAAACAAGCAAAAGAGTTAGAAAACATGCATGCTCCTAACTAATGCAACACATGGGATAATGCAATTAATAGGCTTGACTACTAATTATGACATGTGAATCAATTTGATAGCATGTGTTTAAACACGTATTCAACGAAGTAATAAACGACAATGCTTTGTTAGAATGATGAATCGAGCCTTGGTGCATGCAAGACAAGTGGATGCAAACATGAGTAATGCTAAAAGAACATGATGTTTTAAACTACCCATCATAAGCAAGTAAATAAAAAGGAGAAAGACGTGGGGTTGGAAGACATACACATTATTACAAGTTTGGCCCTCGCACAAGAGGGTCTGAACGAATGTCCTAGCTAACTAATTACTATGAATTAACTAACTATTACAAACCAAATTAAACAAACTAACTATGCTAGCTAATTATTACAACACTACAATTAACTAACTATTCTAGCTAATTGTTACAAATTTGGAACTAACTAACTAATTACACTAATTAATTAATTACAAATTAACAACACAAATACAACCAAAGAAATGACAAAGCTAAGTAATTAACTACTCTAACTAATCAGCCTGGGGAAGTGAGGAATGCTTACGCATGCATGCGGATTTCCACCCGAAAAAGCTCTCCGCTTTGCTACTGGAACGCCTCTATTGCACAGTTTAGAAAATTGCACTGTTTTTCCACCTTAGCTTCTGCTCTGCTCTGCTGAAAAAAGGATACTACCTACCTTGAAAAAGTGGCCAACAACCCTGAGGAAAAACAGAGCACAAACTAAAGTATTCTCAGGGGATGTTTGTCCACCCTGCCTCTCCTTATCAGCAAATAGGTCAAAGGAGGGGTAGGTTTGGTTTGCAAGCCATTAATCGACGCAATTTCATTGCGTGATGACTTATGAACCAAGGGACACAATTCAATAAATGCATAACAAAATACCAACAAAAACCTCCTCCCTATCATGGATTGATCAAGGGAAATGGTTGACATTGACTCTTGAACCGTTTACATCACTAATGAGTATGAAACGACTCAAGACTCAATGGATTCAATTAACGTCCGATTGAACCCAAGTTGATTTTATCTTGCATCACTTTTAGTTCCAATTTTATTGCTCATTTTAATTACCATCCTTTCCTTAGTTCATTAAGTCCAAAAGCGAAGATTAAGTCCTTTAATGGAAAGAAGTACAAAACCAAGAGTTGTTTTAGGCATGAGAGAGATATCATACCGTTGGTAATGAACCCCCAAAGGGATTAAACCATTAAGCACAACAACCTCAATCTCAAGCTTAAACAAGCAATTAATTTGAAACAACTTTCAAAACAAAGAAAATGCTAAGAAATGAGGGAGGTTTCAGAGGTGATTAGATATGAATACAAGTATAGAAAGCAAGACATAAACACTATCAACTCAAATAGGTTGGTGGCTAAGGCCTAAACCACCAAGCCTATAAGGACCATTACACTACAAGCATGCTATACGAAGCTCAAATGCAATGAACTAAAAACAGTCCAAAAAGGTGCTGGAATGAAGACAAAAATAGCTAAAACAATAAGTTAAAATGTTGAGGAATTAATACTAGCACACAAGCACAAGGAGGGGAGGCTAACCCCTCCACTTTTGGGACTTCAAACTTGATTTTTGCCTCTGAAAAACCTCTGAAAATCAGTGGTAAAAAGCTCCAAAAAAAAAAATATGTTGAGAAGGTGGGAAACACAAGGGCAAAGGCGTTAGAAACAAGATTCAAAGAAGGGCTATCAACCCCTATACCTTAAATGGCCTTAAACCACAAGTTTTAGCCCAAAAATATAGGTAATAAACAACTTAAAAATAGCAAGAAAAGATGGAAAACAAGTGGTGTAGAGATGGTACAAAAACACTAGTAGGTGTACCTCTTGAAGAGGAATGCTCCTTTGAGTTACAAACCACCAATTTCATACTCTCAAGTGCTTTAAGAGCTCAAATTCAAGCTCAAATCACCTCAGAAAGAAGCTCTCTAGGTTTGGTTTAGAGTGTTTAGGCAAAGGCCATGCAAGTTGCGAGAGAGAGAGAGAGAGAGAGAGAGAGAGAGAGAGAATTGTACAGAGAGAGGAATTTTCCAAAATTGTCTCTTCAAAAATATTTTCTCACTCTTAAATTTTTCTAACCTATAAGCCATGAGGAAAGGTCATCTATATATAGAAAACCATGTGTCTATCTCGGAAATATCTATATAGAAATAGCTAGTGTAGTGTTGGAATAGTTGGCAAGAAATATCTTCAAAAAGCTGGCTTTTTACACAAGTGGCTAGCAAGCCAAAATTGGGTTGCCGGCCACTATTAGTGGCCGACAGGCAAAAATTTGCTTCTAAGCCCGACTTCAAATGGGCATATCTCCCTCATTCAGACTTGATGTTAGGTCATTTTTTACTCTAAATTGAAGCCCCGGAAATCTACTTTCCAATGTTGGTAGCATTATATCTAAATTCTAAGTGTGCAAAAAGATATGCCTATTTTAGCGAAGGCTGCTCATTTCTGTTCTAACGGATTGATGCCCAACTATTTCCCCAATTAGTTTTCTTCCCTCCCCTCCTATTTTCTTCAATTCCAAACCTATAAATAAGATGTTTTTAAATAATTTTCAAAGAGTTCACCTCTCTTCCATTTATTTCCACTTTGTCTTTGCTCGATTTACCGAAAAGTGCAATTTTTAAAGAAATGTGAGCCTCGAAACATCGTAGAAATTTTTGGGAAAAATATTTTGAAAAAGAGGGTTTTGAGGTCTAAAATAGTTTTCGTCCAAAATGGGGTGTAAGGTTGGGATTTAGAAGCTCTTCTTGTTGAAGAAATCAAACATTTTCATAACATAACTTTCATCGTCGAGTGATCAATCAGTGGCGCCGAAGTCTTAAGGGTGGTAAAATAATGGGGTGTCTACACCTAGTTCATCTCACACGAAAGGAGGAAAGATGGTGTGAACACTAGGCGCACCTAACATTTTTAATCAAGGAAGTCAATTGCCTAGCTCGTCTGACATAAAAAGAGGAAAAGTGGTGTGAACACCAAGCGTGCTTGATGTTTTTAATCGAGAAAATCACAACCTAACACGTCTCATGCGAGAGGAGGAAAGGTGGTGTGAACACCAAGTGGACCTGATGTTTTTAACCAAGGAAACCACAACCTAATGTGTTTCATGCGAGAGAAAGAAAGGTGGTGTGAACACCAGGCGCACCTAATGTTTTTAATTGAGGAAATCAACTGCCTAACTCGTCTCACACGAAAGGAGGAAAGGTGGTGTGAGCACCAGGCGCACCTGATGTTTTTAACCGAGAAAATCAACTGCCTAACACGTCACACGCGAGAGGAGGAAAGGTGGTGTGAACACCAGGTGCACCTAATGTTTTTAATAGAGAAAATCACAACCCAATACATCTCACGCAAGAGGAGGAAACAAATTTTCAGAATAGGGCGAGATTATCTCATCCTTAGGAAGGCCTCGGAGAATGAAGCCCACACAGATAACTCAAATCTAGGTACAAAGCATAAACACGAATTTGATGAAGATTCAAATGAAATTTTAACAAACTAAACAAAGATACATATAATCAAAAACAATCACAACGATGCTCGATTTAGCATTTTGAAATCAATTTTGCCTATTTTCCTACTGACAGTGGGCTAATTGGAAATAACATACCTACGAAAGATATATCTATTTGAACAAATCATAAAACAAAAGAAACAAAAGGAACAAAACTCTCTCTCTTTTTTTCGTTTTCTTTTTCTCTTCTCTATTTTTCTGTTTTCTGTTGTTTTTTCTTCTTTTCTTTTTTCCTCTTTATTCTTTCTTTTTGCTATTCCGCTCTCTATTTCCTTCTCTTTTTCTGTGCATTGAGGCCCACTTGGAATAAAACACGACAACCAAGTACTGGAATAAACAAAATGAACCAACTGCATTGCAATAGGGGCTGGCCAGGCCTAAATGAAGCATGGCTGAGCCCCAAAAAGTTGGCTGGGTCACCGACAGATGGGAAATACGGTAAAATCGTAACCCGTGAGTGTTTAAAACACTTTTGGTCCTTTAATCCACACACACCCACACCCGAAACTCCTCATCTCTCTCTAAACCCCTCATCTCTCTAGGTTTCCCCTCTCTTCGCAATACCCATAAACCCTTGCTGATTTTTTCCTTAAAACCGTTTCACTCCTCTTCATTTTGAACCGATTAAAATTTGTTTTGGTGGAGTTTTGAGATTTTTCTTGGTTTTTTTTCCTTGATTCTCACATATTTGTTTGAGTTTTATACACCCTCCCTCGTTTTTTTCCTTCTCTCTTTATTTTCTCTCTCCTAGGGTTTATACTTGGAGTTTTTCCCCTCTCACTCACTCACCTACACACTTTTCTTTATTTTTCTCATTCTGCCTCTATAGCTAGTGATGAGTTCCCCATCCCAGACCTTGCTATGGGTATCAGTCCCATTCTTGGTGAGGACATGGAGGCCGAGGACATCCTTCCTTTTGTACCTGAGCCTGAGTTGCTTCACTTGGCAGATAGACATTTTGATACCGCCACCTACCATCCACGCACACTCGCCTTGACCCCTGGCGGTATCCTAAGATTCGAGGGCCTCATCCCAGGGATTGACAAGGACGTCGTGCTGCAAGAGCCCACGGAGCACTTGTCCACCGATGCTTCCATGGTAAGAAATATTTTCTTGGTTTTCAATACATTTTGAATCTCGTAAGCAAATCTTTGATTGCCCTTTAATGTGAATACTGACAACACTCCTACACCACAGGTGACAGCCAGGAGGATAGGCGACTACAGATCTGTTTCTAGCCCCAGGCATTGGTATGAGAGGATCCTTGAAGGGGTTTACACACTAGTCGACGTCACTGGCTTTGGGCCTTTCTACTCAGGAGTTATATAGATAAACGTTGAGCCATTTCCATACAGGACCCTAGTGGAGAGGTGGTGGGACACCACCAACTCGTTCCACTTCTTATCGATTCGGGAGCTGACTCTGACCCTGTACAATTTTTCGATGCTCACTAGCTTACGGGTAGGGGTTGGCAACCCGATCCCATTCGATCGTGACATGGCATAATGGAAACCTGTACAGCTTCAACTTCTTGGGGCAACCCCAAACACTGCCGGCCATGGGATGGTACAATCCAGCTGGTTCTTGGACTACTTCTCCAGCCTTCAGCTAGCTACTCCAGAGGAGATCGCTCAATACACCCACAGATTCCTTATGTATCTCTTCGGTACTACCCTATTTGTAAAGAGGGACAATACCGTGGGGCTATACATCTTGGGGGCACTAGTGCATCTACCACAGGTGGTAGAGTATGATTGGGGCGACGCCAGCCAGGCTACCCTGTACTGCTACATGAGCTCTGTGTCCCGCTGAAAGACAAATTCACTTGGCAGTTACTGGAGAGTTTGGGAGGTACATCTCTATACTTCCTTTTCTGTTTTGCTACAAACCATGCTTTCTTCTTTGCCTTTTCTGTTTATATCTGCTTCATTTGTTCACTTGGGTGGGTGTATACGTACTTCACCTCCCTGGCCTCAGTCCCAGTGCAGTCGATTGAGTTGTCTGTACCCTATTTTCTGTACTACAACTCCCAATTTGAGCGGCGTCGGTGCGTTTATCGTGACTTCCCTTACTTTCGCAGCTTCTTTGACACCGTCACTGCGAAAAATATAACAAAATCTAACGCTAGTCTTTTATCTTTTACTACTATTACTATTTCCATACTGCTGTTTCCATATTGTTCAACCCCTGATGTCTAACACTTAACTTGCATCTTCCACTCGTAGATTGACTGGCACCTCTGGGCAGGCATTCCTCAGGCGTCGAGGACGACCTATGTTGCTGCATGGCATGCCTCCACTGTGTGGATCCCGTTCGAGGGTCCCTTTGGCAGGGCATATTACTTGGAAGAGAGGTTCCTCCGTCGACCCGAGGCAGAGTCGATCCTGGTGTTCCATATCACTCCCTTCAAGCATAGGGATAGCTGATGATCTCCATAATGGGCCCCTGATTGATTACCTTATGCAGGGAGAGGATGGTGATCAGTACCATGGGGCCGCTGACTTTATTGCCCTCTTATAGACTCTGGTGATGGCTTCTCTTACTAGCAGTGGTTTGTGCATTTCCTGAGGCTGCTGCCTCCACCGCTACCGTTGCTGGAGGTGTTCTTGCTGCCACTTCCGTTCTCGGGCTTCTTGGGAAATCGACCGAGGTTATATTCATGCAACTAGATGAGGTGATCGAGCATATTTCTCTTGAGCATATTGAAGAGATAGATCGCAGGTTGGTGGTTGCTCCTGGCGTTGAGCAGGTATATACTTTCTTTTTCTGCCCACTATGCTCTATCATTTTGTTCCATATTCTTAAATCCTCACTTTTTTGTAGGTTCCTATAGGGTATGTCGATGACCTTTTTTAAACGGTTGACCGAATGCTTCTTAGGGTGCGGAGGAGACAGACTGCTCTAGCCACTCATGGGATCGAGGTATACTCTATCCACAGTTGTTACAAACTTGCCCATAATCCTGTTGAATCTATTCTAATATTTGTACTCCTTTCAACTTGAGTTGGTGCCAGCTGCACCTGTAGAACCTCCTCCGGCTACGAGAAAGAGAGCGAGGGGAGGCTCGGTGAGAGGTAGAGGATGGGTTGATCATAGGAAAGGCCGAATAAGGCAACGCTCGCCTTCTGAGGATACCTTTGATGAGTACACAACCCCTGAGGATGGGGGGGACGAGTCGACGTCCAGTCCATCATCGCTAGCGATGATAGTGACACGCATCTTTTACAGCAGAGAAGGAAGAGGGTGAAGATGGGTTGATTTTTCCTTTCCTTTTCTTCTACTTTGGAGTTAGGAACTATGTATCTTCAGATAGACCTCTATGTTTAATTTTTGAAGACTTTTCTTTTGTTTTTTCTTTGTAAAACACTGACCGAGATTAAACCTACCAGTTTATGAAAAGAAGAACTTTTATGATCTCCTTGCATAGCATGTGATGGATGGCGCAACTCTTGCTTGATTACCTTGTTCAAGACCTTAAAATTGTGAATACTTGCTCTTGAATTCATTCTTGAATCGAATAATAACCCACAATAGGACAAAATGTAAAATACAACTCGATAACAAAAAGACACGATGAAAACAACCTAAAAACACCAAGAAACACTTGATATAAACAAAACAAAACTCAAAACACAGCCACAATGAACCAAGGCAAGAACTTGCCTTTTCTGCAACTGCTCTAATTTGGGCCATCACTTAGACCCGACTGGGTCCAAATAAGCACGGTCAGGCCCCAATGAGGCACAACCAGGTCCATAAAGAAAGTTGATCAGTGTGATCCAGCTGTCATGCGCTGCTCATTCTCAAACTCTATAAAAGGTGCTCCCAAGTAGTTTTTCTAGCAGAATAGCAAGTCTTTGATATTTTGCTCTCAAGATGGAGATTTTACTCAACAATAGGCTCCAAGACTGGATAGCCACCTTGGATGACTTGAAAAAGGTAAATTTTCACAGGTCTGGCATAAATGCTCTTTTTCCTTTGAGCCATACTTTGCTTTGATTTCCATTCCTCTGTGCCGCTGTTTGATGTTGGAACCCGATTACACACGTATTTCACTTCAGATCATAAGAAATGTGTCCGACGCTCAAAGAATTTCAAGCATTGATGGAATCCCGGCACGATGAGGAGATTATGCCCCAGCCCCGTTTTGGACATGCACGGGCACTTAGATGGATGTGCGAGCTTACGTTACATAAGGCTCGGTCCTTGGCTCATAATGGGGAGTTCGACATACTAGGTTTGATTCATCGATTTTCCGCCATTGGAGACAGGACTGACCTTCTCTAACAAGTTTACCGCCAACACGTCCTCTGCTTATGCTTACTTCCACTCTTCTAACTTGCCCCTAGTCACAGTGGTGCTAGCATTAGGTTAATTGAAGTGGCCCAATTCCTAAAAGAGGGTAAGACTTGCATGGGTCTGGCACTGGACGAGACCCTAATGGGTTTAGATACTTTTCATTGGTAAGAGACTACTCTATTTGCTGGGAGTCCACTGCTTCTTCAAGTATTGTTTCCCATCCTTTCTTATTTATGATTCCTCGCATCACTCAGCACCCACTCTCTATTTTTATCTCAAAACCCTTTTCTTACTTTTTTCTCAATATAGATCTCTTTATTCTTTAATCTCTCTTATTTTTTCCCTTCCCAGGTGTGGCTGATGGATAAAGCTGAAAGTGGTGGATCCCTGCCCCGAGTATTCAACCCAAGCCTACTTTTTCTACCAGCAGCTAGTGGACTTTTCTTCGGAGGGATGGTGGTGTGATTGGATGTGCAGTAGATCTGCAGCTGACATAGCTTGGCGTTGCCCCTGGCTTAATTTGACTGAGATGAGTTATAGCATATCTTGATAGCTAGGTTTATAGTTGATTGGCCTCACGCATTGCATGTTCTATTTTCCATTCTAGTTCAGAAGCAAGTTTGGACATGACCAGACCTATCCGGAGGAATGGGTAGAATACCTGGCTCCATTTCCCCTTCGTGCTTCACACTTGACTCAGTACCTCATTGCTTGAAGGATAAGAGAGATTCTGGTCCCTGCTGTTGGTTTCAATTACGCCCTTTCTGGCAAGTGCTTGGCTTGGCTTGAGGATGAGGAACAGGTTGGGCCAACTTTGGCTGTAGAGACCTCCACGAGTGTGAGCAAAAGACATAGGACCACTTGACTTATTTGTTCCCCTAGTTTTATTACTTTGTCTTTTCTTTTCAAGTTTTCTTATGATGTAAAAGCAACTTTGGTTCAACCAGAGAGTTGGAGAATGTACTTGTGTTGAAATCAATAGAATTAAAGGTGTGAGAACTAAAATTTTTCCTTTTTGGTCTCAAAATGGTTTGTGTTGTAAAAGGTAAAATTTTGGGAAAAATCAATTTGTTAAAACTTTTCAAACCAATTTTCGGAAATGGTCACCACCTGACACACTTAGAATCGACCCTTAAGAAGTACAACCCCAAATCAGAAGATCATACTGCCCCCAACTGCATTCACCATCACCGCTTTCACTGCTATATCTTGTAACTGACTTGTTTGCCAAATGGAGATAGCACAACCAAGAGAACAGATGATGGAAAAAATAGACCGATGAAACAAATGGACAGGAAAGTTGAGTTAGAGATGGTGATGGCCGAACTTCGGGATGATGTTGCCTACATATCCCAAAGATGGAAATCAGGCCTTATGTAGTTCGGTTTGGGTTCACTCGAGTATGAACTCTCTCCTTCTGCGCTCTAAGTTTTTCTAAAGCCACCCTTTCGGGTTTTCAAACTTGCGAGCTCAGTTTTTCTTTATTATTAATTTTTCATGCTCTAACTTTTGCCTAGGTTACCCTTTTGGGTTTTCGGCCTAGCGAGCCTCTCGGGGATAATATTTCTTAGACTTGTCCATGTTTATCGGCTGTGAAAACTCCAGACGGTATAGATCCATGGGAATAGCTTCCCCTGACCAGATAGATTTGATGATGTAAGAACCAGTCCAATTGGGTCTGAACCTGCCCCTAGGATCATGGATGAGGGCTCAGTTGTCTTTGAGCACCATATCTCCTTCTTTAAGATTTTTGGACTTGACTTTCTTGTTGATGGCCTTAGCAATTCTGCGCTGATACCCTTGAATAAGATATAACACCTTTAACCTTCTCTCATCAAACAACATTAATTCTTCAAACCTGCTCTGCTGCCATTCCACCTCGATGGTACTTAAATTTCAATTGGCAGAACAGCTTCCATCCCGTACACTAGAGAATAGGGGTTATGCCTGGTGGATGTCCGAATTGACATTCTGTAACCCCAAAGTGCAAACGACGGTTTGTCCGGCCAACCCTTGTAGGTCTCTACTATCTTCCGCAGGATGTTCTTGACATTTTTGTTGGCGGCCTCAACAGCTCCGTTGGTCTGTGGTCTTTATGTCAATGACTTGTGAAATGCCACGTTGTATTTCTCGAGTAAATCAACTACCTCTTTCTTGAAGTGCAAACCATTGTCTGAAATGATCTCGTTTGGTACCCTTACCTGCTGATGATGTTGTTCTTGATGAACTTGGCCACATGTGACGCCTTCAACACAAAGTAAGACTGAGCTTCCACCCACTTGGTAAAATAGTCGATCGCCACTAAGATGAACTCATGTCCATTTGAGCCCTTTGGCTAGACTGCCCTAATAACCTCAATTTCCTAGACTGAAAAAGGCCATGACAAAGTCATGTTGTATAGCTTTGACGAAGGGATGTTCATGCGATTGGCATGGATTTGATATTTGTGGCATTGCCGAATAAAACTAATATAATCCTCCTCTGTAGTTGACCAATAATAGCTTTGTCTGAGGATTTCCCGTGCCAGTATCATACCGTTCATGTGCGCTCTACACTCTCCTTCGTGATTCCTCCATGAGGCGCTTCGATTCCTTTTCTTCAACACAAAGCTTGTGCATTCCTAGATGACCTCTCTTGTATAGCTTACCCCCGCATATGATGAACTGGACAGCCAGACGTCGTATTCCCCGTTTATCTTTGGCATTTTCCCCTAGTGGATACGTACCATTTTCTAGAAAATTTCAAATGTCGTAATACTAGGGGTTTTTGTCTTCAACCTCATCTATTGCGGCAATGGTCTGATAAGCAGACGTATACTTTTTTTCGATGATGTTCAGACACATCTTGACTTCCAACGGGATGTCTACCACGGAAGATAGAGTTGGTAATGCATCAGCGAACCAGTTATTCTCCATTAGTAGATGTGTGAATGTTAACTTTTCAAACCTCAGGATCAAGACATCAAGCGTTTGATGGTAAATTTTCATGTTGTCTTCCTTGACCCTCCAATCTCCATTGGCTCGAGAAATAACGAAGTTCGAGTCTCCAATGATGTCTAACCTTATTGCCACTAGTTCTAGGGCCACTTCCAATCCCACAATGCATGCCTCATATTCTGCTTCATTATTGGACACTTTGAACTAGAGTTTGAAAGCTAAGGGTATGTGGGAATCATCGGGTGCTATTAGCAACACACCTATCTCATAACCGTACTAGTTAGATGCTCCGTCAAAGTACATCATCCATGTTTCCTCTTCTACCTACAGAATGTCCTCATCTGGGAATAGGTACTCTTCTGTCTCATCTCCTTCTACTGGATGGTCTGCCAGGAATTCCGCTACTGCTCTCCCTTTGACTGATTTGTGCATGACATACTTGAGATCAAATTCAGAGAGAAAAAGCAACCAACGAGCTAGCCTACCTATGAGCACTGGTTTCTCACAAAGGCATTTAATAGGATCTACTCTCGATACCAGAATTACGGAGTGAGTTAACAAGTAGTACCGCAACTTTCTGGTTGCCCATACCAAAGCCAAGCAAGCTTTCTTAAGGGGAGTGTAGCGAGTCTCACAATCTAGCATCTTCTTTTCTCCACTTTAGCTTATGATTTCAGAGCTAGCACGCATCCCACGATCGAATTCGTTACCAACAGGCACAAGATCAGTGATTTTCCCAGTTCCGGTGGCGACAATAGAGGTGGATTCTGTTGGTACTGTCTAACCTTCTCAAAGGCGAACTGACATCGATCATCCCATTGGAATTTCTTCCTTTTCTTCAAGAGGCCAAATAGTGGTTCACAAGTCAATGTTAATTTTGAGATAAACTATCTTATGAATTGCACTTTACCCAGAAAGCCATGCACCTCCTTTTCAGTCCTCAGTGGTGGCCATAATTTTGGAAAGATCTACTTCAACCCCCCTCTACATAATCAGAAATCCCAACATTTTCCCTGCACTCATGCCAAAGGTGCACTTTTGCAGGTTCAACCTCAGTCTGTATTCCCTGATTTGTTCAAAGAATTTTTCTAGCGCGGTGTAGTGGCCTTCTTGCTCCTTAGACTTAACAATCATGTCGTCTACGTACACCTCAACTTCTTTAGGGATCACGTCATGCAAGATCGTGGTTGCAGCCCTCTGATAGGTAGCCCCAGCATATTTCAACCCAAAAGGCATGACTTGGTAGCAGTAGGTACCCCACGGCGTGGTGAAGGCAGTCTTCTCTCTGTTCTCTGGTGCCATCAAGATCTAATTATACCCAGAATACCCATCCATGAATGAAAGCAAGGCATGGCCAGCAGTGAAGTTGACAAACTCATTGATGTGTGGCAATGGGAAGTCATCTTTCGACTAACTTTGTTCAGATCCCAGAAGTCGATGCAGACTCTGATTTTGCCATCCTTCTTTGGAACTGGGACAATATTAGCCAACCAAGTTGGGTACTCAGATACCATCAAGAAACCCGAATCAATCTATTTAGTGACCTCCTCTTAATCTTCAACGCCCAGTCTGGACGAACTCTGTGTAGTTTTTGTTTGACTGGTCGGGCCTTTGGGTCAAGAGGGATTGAGTGCTGTACAATCTTAGGATTGGGTTCAGGCATGTCTTCATAAAACCACGTGAAAACATCTTTGAACTCTTTTAATAAAGTGATTAAACGCTCGTGTTCCTTCAAAGACAACGTAGACCCGATCTGGGCCAAGCGAGGATCCCCCTTAGTACCCACTTTAATTGTAATGATTTTATCTGTACAGGGCTTAACATGCTTTTCCTTCTCTCAGTCAACCAAATTTTCAAAGCCTGAGGAATCTCATTCTCTTCGTTTATGTCAAAATTTTGAAAATCAAGATTAGTACAATAAACCAAAGGCACAGAGAAGTAAGTGAAATCTACATCATTCCCATTCAAAAGGTCTGGATCTTCGGTTATAGTAGACTCAAAAGAAAAGTTGAAAGATGACCTAGATAGGACCTTGGTATTTGGGTTACCACTCTTGGAAATAGTAAACTTAGAATAACTAGAATCTGACTCTGACTCCACAGGATCAGTGGAATCTGATTCAGACTCATTATCCGATTCATAATCGCTGATGGTGCCTTTCTTAAACTTCTAGACCAAGTGTGGAGCCTTTGATGCATCCACGATGAGACTAGTAAAATCTACTGCCAGTTCATCCCCGATCATTGAGATGGTAAAACTATCCCCCAAGTTGATAGGCTTAGTCCCAACATTAGAACTTGTTAGTAAATCAGCCAATGCTTTGCCCAACAGCTCCTCTTCGCCGTCGATGTCCAACCTGGCAGTCCTGCCTTGATCTGCATTGATGCTCAGGTCCATCTGCTTATCCTTCTCTTCTAGTAACTGGTGTTCGAAGAAGATCTCAAACCCCGAGTACCTTGTCTTTGTTTCCTAGTCAAACCAAGGCTCTGGAAATCCACAAAAAGGGAAATCTTCCCCTTGGTGGACAAAGCATCTATTCAGGGTTCCCTAAATTGGCTTATGGACTAATTCATATTGCCTCCCAGTCCTTTTTGCTTTAAGTCACCCTCTTGATTCATCCCCCTTCCTTTGCCAATCTGCAGTGGTAAGCTTATACCCCAGCCCAAAAGTATGGAGGTTATGACTCATCTCTTTGGCAATAGTACCTCATTGCCTGCCACTCCTGCCTAGTCTTGATCCCAGAATATGCCCTTGTTTGTTCATCATGTAGATGGAATGGGCGCTAACGTAGTTCCCGTCATCTTCTGCAATGATAGTTTGGATCAACCGGGCCTCCGCCAAAGAGAAGGTGGGGAGGAACACGTCATTTTTTCCTTGTATGATTTCTAGCAAGTGCGTGGTAATTCCCTGAGGAGGGTGGATCGCATAATTGTCGTATACAATAGCAATCCCACCTTTAAAGGGGTACTTCACAAGCTGGTGAACTGTTGATGACACTACCTTCATCTGATGCAGCCAGGGCCATTCCAGGAGTAGATTGAAAGTTGTCGATACGTCCATAACATGGAATTCCACCTCATGCTCAGACGGTCCGATTAGTATATGGCTCTTGAACATTCCCATAACATCCCAGCTAGTGTTGTCATAAGCTCGAACGGTTTGGGTTGTGGGCATGAAGTCAGCCGGCTTCAAACCTATAGCATAGGTAGTCCTCGCCGAACATACATTAATCGTCGAGCCGGTATTTACCAGCACCACCAGAATCCACTTTTTTCGACTCTCTAGAGTCACGTACAAGGGTCGGTTGTGGTTCACACACTCAGGTGGCAACTCTTTATCTGTAAAGGATGTCACTAGCGCAACGTCCTCGAATGTGACCAACGACACCAGTTGCTCAGCGGTGGTGTCGATAGGCAGCTTTGTTTTGTTCATTGCCTCCAATAGTGCCTGCCTATGCTCCTGAGAAGCCATTATTAGTCCCCAGATTGATATGTCTGCTTGAATTTTCTTGAGTTGTTTCAAGACTAGGTCTTCTTCAACGACTTTCTCTTTTAACTTTTTTGCCTCTCTCCTAGAGGATTCTGGTTGATCTATGGCTGAGGGTTTGAAATGCTGACCACTCCGGGTCATATAGCTAATCTCGTCAGTATACCATGTATCATCAGGGGTATCAGTTTTCCACCCTCCGTCAGTGTACGCATGACTTAGGTCACTATCTTCCCACCACTCTCCTGCAGTCATGGCAGGGCTGTTATCAGGTTCTACCTGGAGCATGTTCACATCACGACCCCCATCATCATACCACTCCTCTTCCACAACAGTTTTGGTTTCTGTGTTCCAATACTTCTTGAGCTTTTTTGGCATTCTTTTCCTGTCACTGGACTCCCTCTCGGGATTTCCCGTGCTTTGGACATCTACCGCTATTGGCTCGGTCTTTGCTTTTCGTTTCCATTTTCCCTACTCCAGGGTCATCTGTCTCTGGATTTCTTCTATCCTTTCTCGTTGGAATTACTCCAACGCTTGTTCCTTCTTAGTCAAAGGCATGGCCTCAGCCTTTCTACTATCACTAACTTCATTTTTTTTCATAGTCTCTTTTATTTGCTCCTCCACATTTGATTCTTCTTCACTTAACCACCCGTTACTGGTTGCAAGTTGACTTGGGTCCCACTAACAGATCTGTACGTTGCCTACATCCTCTTCTTTGAAGAAGTAAAGATTTTCCAGATCCTCCTATAGTTCAGCCATCTCTTCTTTCAATTTTGCCAAGTCATTAAGGCCTTGTTTAGGCCAATCATTTAGATTTTGCCCTAGTGCATCCTCCCTAATGGCGTTAATGCTAAGAAAGTTTGGCAGTATGACTACTGGCTTTGGTTGATCAACGACCACAATATATTGACTGGGGTCGTACTGTTCTGCGAGTGAGGCCCCCTTCTCTATAATTTAGGTGTCAGGCTATCCCGTTTCAAGTGCATTCTTCTTCTTCTTCTTCTTCTTCTTCTTCTTCTTCTTCTTCTCTCCCTGCCACCACAGACCCTGGTTGGGTTTTGGGTGTTATGTCCATCATACACATGTTCATGCTTTCCAGAATAACCACGTCTGGCTTGGGCAAATGGGATGGGGTAATATATGCACTGGGGTTAAAGGAAGGTGGTAGTGTATGGATAAGGTTAATGTTTTTGGGTGGTGGGAGTTGGTTATGGATGGGAACTGTGTTGGTAGTCATGTTTGGATTAGAGGATAGGGCGATGATTTTATTGTCAATGAGATCCTGGATTTCATGACGTAAGCGGTAGCAACGGTCTGTGGGGTGACCATGTTGTTG
Source organism: Camellia sinensis (assembly GCF_004153795.1). Lineage (NCBI taxonomy): Eukaryota > Viridiplantae > Streptophyta > Magnoliopsida > Ericales > Theaceae > Camellia > Camellia sinensis. The sequence continues at coordinate 282,462 of NW_021025440.1, read as the reverse complement.
GTGAAAAATGCAATATTGGATAAGGTCATGTCTAGGTGGTAGTGGGTTAGGGAGAGGTCGAGGATCAAGGGGTTTCAGGTGCCCCTCTTCCATTAGCAATTTAAGGGCGCGAGCTAGGCTTATATGGTGGGGGGTAAAGGTTCTTTGATTTTGGCTTGGACCAGTAGGTTATGAGGGTTGTGAGGTTGTTGCAGCAAAGGGATCGGCCATTTTGGCCGCTGTGACAACAATATTGACATCTGCAGGCCGTGGAATAGTGTTATTGCTAGCATTGGTATTCCTAGTGAATGGCCTTCTTGTTGGTTCACTTGTTCTCTGGATGATGCCTTTCTTGAATGCACTTTCGATTTGGATCCCCAACTCATCTAGTGAAGCAAACGTAGACAACAACGCCACTATCATTCTCTGCGGCATATCTGGCTCAAGATTCTGGACCACCAGCCAGACTTGCTCCCTTTTACAGGGTCTGTTTGTCATCTTGGCCGCCTTTGCTCTCCATCTGGAGACAAAGTCGATAAAAGGTTGTTTGGCGTTCTGGGTAGTTGCTTCCAGCTCACCGATGGTTACCTCTATTTAAGTGTTATATGAATATTTGTTGACAAACCCCTTAGATAGCTCCTCTCAATTCCGCTTCGTAAAATCTTCCAGTTTAGCGTACTAGATGGCTACTACATCAACAGAGTTTTACCGAACAATGACAATTTCTGAGCCCGAGACAGGTCCATAGGCCTTAGTGCATCCAAAAACAGGAAAACATGTACAATCAGATCCCCACTCCCATCAAATCTGTCGATGTAGGGCATCTTGAATTTTTTCGGTAATCCAACCGAAGCATCAGTGCACTCATCTTCAATATCTGGAATGGAGTTAAAGCCTTGGGACTTTTTCAGCACTTTCTCTAGCCTGGAAATCTTGATTAGGGCTGGATCAATATCATTGATGTCAAAGGGAAGGAGTCCTACAGGGGGCTGTGCTGGAGGCTTGTAAGCTGGAGCTGGTGGAAATATCTCTTGAGGATCTAGGACCTGGGGATTTTCCACTACTAAAGGTGGATCAAGATTTGGCTGGGCAACCAGGACTGGATGCACGATAGATGTGAATGCCCTAGTTGGGCATCATAGATCAGTGATGGTTTCATCTTGTGGGGCCATCCTTCGATTCATGGTATCCATTGTTCTCTGAAAAGTTGCCATCGTAACAACAAATTCTTCTATGTTATGTGCCATTGTTGGTCTGGGTGAGTTGGATGCGGGTGAATTGATTTGATGAGAACGACCGAGTGTTTGCTGAGTGCTTTGTATTGGTGCTGTTGACTATCTGTTCCTTCTTCGTCAAACAATTGGTGAAAGTGAGACTAACACTAGCTGACCACTAGCAAGGTCTTGAGTTTTGCTAAGTCTGCCAGAATGAGTCCAGACAACTTGGGGGGATATTAGTTCTATCGAAAGCTATGACTCTAAACTACCTAGCAAATGAAAGAAAAAGAAACGCAATCAAAATCGGACAGCACTTCGGCCTAATTTGGAACAAATATAACCATATAGCTGAAGAACTGTAACTCCCACTGAACTCTGTTTCCAAACTGATATCAACCACTGATATGAACATTCCTGTACAGTTTCACTGTAAAAACACATACCAGGTAAAAGAACCAAAACACCCTTATAAGGGGGTAGGGTTACCTTGTCTTAGATTTGGCGTGATTGAGGCTGTGCTACTTCAAGCAAGTAGTTTCATAATAACCTGTATACAGGTGAGCATCCGGTCTTAATTTGGAAAAGTCGCTATGGCTTCACTATATGTAGCTAGGCCCAATGGTCAAAAAGGGTACCTCGGCAAGATTACCTAATAGACCTCTCATACCTAACGCCGAGAAGTAAAAAGTGGATCAAGCAGTACAGCGGTAATCCAGATCCAATGGTTGTGTTTCCAACATGGTAGAGCCCATGACCGATCAGCCTTTTGGCAAGCATTTGAGCAAGCCTCTAGCAAACCGTCCAGGAATAGCAGTTGGAAAACACAGTGACTTAAAGTAACCATGCAAATGCAATGCGAAGAACATATAAGTGTAGATAAAATTTCACATCACGAAGTTGAAGTCAGGTTCTCTAAATCCCTAACAGAGTTGCCAGAAACTGTAGCTTGCTTTTCGTGCTCCTTTCAGATATGATTAGCCCAACAGTTCAAACTCCCGTAGCTCTGAATCTAGTTTCACAAGTGCAATGTGAAACGAAGAAACACAAAAGAGTCCAAATGTGGCAAACCTTTTTAGAAAATTAATTTGAATCAAATATGCCAAAAATGAATTGCAACGCTAGATTTCAGAGTCGCTACCTAAATATTTTTGAGAAATTTAGGAAACCCATGACTCATGCCAAAGGCCACTTGTCCATCATCACCAAAGTGTCTCGGCTCAGGAACTTAGGTATGAAAGGGGAAGGTCATGAATTGAGCACCCTACTCACCTGATCAAAGATTGGCCTCTACTAATCATGATGCGATTCTTATTTACATTTTGTGCTCTTGTTCCGATTATTAGGCTAATTTTACTAGGTGATGCACACAAGTATAGACCAATTCACAAAATTTGGATTGTTTTATGTTTGTTTTGAAAAAGTGTTTTGAATAGGTGTAACTTGAAAAAGCGAGCTCGTATTTACATTAATTAAATTATTCCAACTTAAGTAAAATGGCCTTCATCCACAGGCATTCAAGAGATATATCAAATAAGTACTTAGCCTCAAGGAAAAACATGCTCGGTATGGCAACACTAACACTCATGCAATATGCTCAAGCAAAAAATGCTCACCTAGTACTCCAAGGCAAGCCAAGGAAAACTAAAATAATTAGAGAAAAAAAATGTATGATCCTAAACAATGCAAGATGACTAATATAATGCATACAACATGCAATTAGTAGGTTCGGCTACTAGCATGGCATGTAAGTCAAATCAAGGCATGCAACAAAGCACGTATTCGATTAAGGAAGTTAAAATTGACGTTTGTTAGAATGATGAGCCGAACCCTTATGCGTGCAAGACAAATGGATTCAAGTCAAGGAAAATGCTAAGTAAATATGATGCTACCATTATAAGCGGGTAATAAAAGGGAGAAAGAAATGAGGGTTGGAAGACATGCACAATTATTATATATTTGCCCTTGTGCAGGAGGGTCCGAATGTTCGAATAAACTACTTATTGCAAATTTGAATGAATAAACAAATAACTAGCTATCTAATTTATTACAACAAAGACATTAAAGACATTATAACAATAATAATTATAACATAATTACAACAATATAATATTACAACAATAAGATGAACAATAATATGAACATTAATACTACAATATTAATGTACATAAAAAATGCACAAGGATAGCATGCACGTCAATGAAGATGGTTTTCAGAAGTTGCTTTGTCTGCCCTTTGTGGAATTGCTTTGTTTCACCCTTAGCCAATACCCTTTGTTTCTGCCAAAAGTACTTTGCTTACCAAACATTGGAGCCCGGCTGCCAACATTTAGGCCGGCCAGGTAAAAAAAAGGCCGATCGTGCCTTATTTTCTTGTAGAAAAATGTTTTTGTGCTCTGAGGTGAAAACGGTACAAGCAGAGCAGTTTTAAGCCATGTTTATCCATTCTGTTCTTCTCTATCATAGAGAAACTCAAGAGAAGAACGAATTTGAGTCCGAAACCATCAATAGGCGGAAGTTGATTGCTTGATTATTTTGAACACAATTGGAAAAAAAAAATTAATAAATGCAATGAAGGACGACCACCCCTATCTTCTATCCTGTAGTTACCTCAAAGAGGGAGGCAGACACGCTGTAGCTCGGTTTTTTCGCACCCTCCTTTCGGAAGCTTGAAAAAAAAAGCCCTACAGTTCGGACTCCCTTGGTTCTGAATCTAATCTCACAAGTGCAATGCGAAACTGATAAACACCGAAGAGTCCAAATCCGGCAAGTTGTTTTGGAAAACTGATTTTGAATTAAAAATGTCAAAATTGGACTGCTTTGCCAGATATAGAGTCGCAAACTAAATATTTTATTTTGGAAAAATTTAGGAAACCCATGACTCGTGCTAAAGGCCACGTGTTCGTTATCACCAAAGTCGCCTCAGCTTGGGAACTTAGGTACGAGAGGGGAAGGTCATGAATTGAGCACCCCCGCTCGCTCGATCGAAGATCGACCTCTACTAATCATGATATGATTTTTTTATAAACATTATGTGCTCTCATTCTGGTGATTAAACTGGCATTACTACGTGATACTCAGAAGTAAGTATAGACTAGTTTGCTCAATTTGGAATAATTCAATTCATGTTTGTTTGTGAAAATGGCTTGAATTTGCCACCTCAAGTGGGCTTAAAGTTTTCGAATTTGCCACCAAACATAATGGGCTTAAAACTGATTTGCCACTCAAGAAAGTGTGCTTAAAACTTATATTTGTTGAATCGTTCCAATTCAAACAACAAGTCTTCATCCACAGGCATTCAAACAGTTTATCAAGTAAGCATTTAGCCACATGGCAAGCACGCTAGATATGGCAACATTCACATTTATGTAAGTATGCTAAAACATAAAAGTCACCAAGTACTCCAAGCTAAGAAGATATGAGTTAGAAAAATATGCATGATTCCTAACTATACAAGATGCCTATTGCAACACATGCAAAGAATGCAATTACTAGGCTCGGTTACTACTATCGTATATGGATCGATTTGAAAACATGTGGTTAAACATGTATTCAAATAAGATATTGAAATAACAATGCAGTTTGAATGATGTGCCGAGCCTCGGTGTATGCAAGACAAAGTGAATGTATGCAAGCATATGGTATGCTATTTGAAACGTGATGCTCCTAAACTAACCATCGAAAGGTTAAGTAAAAGGGAGAAAGACGTGGCGTTAGAAGACATAGACATTACATTATGCTCTCCGAAAGGGGAGTTCGAATGAAAAAAGAAAAACTATCTAGCAACTAATTAGGGCTAAGCTAATTAAGCTAAGCTAATTAAGCTAATTAGAGTAATTATTACAAACCAAATGAATAACTAGCTAAACTAAATAACTAATTATTATAACACTTGAATAAATGTAAACTAGCAATTAAATAACGTTGCCACTACTCTGCCTCAGGAAGTGGAGGATGCATATGCTCGATTTTTGCCCGAAAAGACCTCTATTTTTCTCTCAAAAGCCTTTGTTTGCAGAGTTGAACATTTCTAGAACATTTCTACTCCACCTTACCAAAATCTGCTAAAGTTTACATCAGTGGCGTGTCGGCCATGGATGAATACTGCCGGCCCTCTGTTGGCCAAGAAGGTGGCCTGCCGGCCATCAATAGTGCACTGCCGGCCATGGATGGGGGTCTGCCAGCTACTGATGCACTGGATCACCATGTTGCAATAGAGTACAAAGAGAGCAAAGAAAAGGTTTTTCTAAGGATTGTTTGCACAATTCACCTCTTCTTTTCATGGACAAATCCAAGGAATTGTGAACTTAAACCACAAGCCACCAATCAAAGCAATTTCATTGCATGATGGCTTGTGTCTCAAGGTGTGTAAGCTCAATGAATGCAAAACAAGACACTTAAGAACCATCACCCTATCATACATGATCAAAGGCAATGGAGACCTAGGAAAACTTGAAACATTTCATCACTTTAAGTATGAAATGTCTCAAGTTTCGTTGTGTTCAATTAACGCCCGATTGAACACACAACACACAAGTTATTATCTCACTCAATTTTAGTCCCAAGTTGTTAGTTACTCATTTTAAGTTACCAACGATTACTTAGTCCAATTAAGTCCAAAAGGTGAGGTAGAGTCCTCTAATGGAAAGAAGGCTCAAAACATACGTTGCTTTGGGTATGAAATAAGTCTCATACCGTTGGTAATGAATCTCCAAAGGGATTAAACCATTAAGTATGAAACCTCAATTCCACTCTTAGGCAAACAAATGACTTGAAATAACTTTCAAAGCAAAAAGAAAAACCAAGAAAGGAGGGAGGTTACAAAGGTGATTAGTGCTGAAAATAAGTGCAAAACAACACCAAAGCAAGCAATCAACTCAAACAAGAGGTGCTTAATAGCCTAAAACACCATTCTTGTAAGGACTATTACACTACAACCATGCAAAACAAGACTCAATTGACCCAAACAACCCAAAACAGAGCTAAAGCAATCTAAAATAGAGGCAAAAACATGCTGGAACAAAGCTACAAACAGCTAGAAAATCATGCTAACATATGGAGTTAACTAGGCCAACAAAGAAGACACAAGGAGGGGAGGCTAACCCCTCCAATTTTGGACTTCAAAACAAGTTTTTTGCCACTGAAAATACTCTGAAAATCAGTGTTTAAAGGCCTAAAAAAGGATAAAGATAGGAAACACTAGTGGAGAAGCCTTACAAACAAGGTACAAAGATGAGTAAACCACCCCTTACCTTAAAATGGCTTCAAACCACAAATTTCAGTCCGTTTTGATAGAGTTTTTATAGCTCAAGAATGGCTCAAAATAGTGGGAAAAGATGGAGAAACAAGTGTTCTAAAACAAGTTAAAAGATTAGTGTTATACCTCTTCAAGCCAAACACCACTTTAGGCACAAATGCAAGCCAAAACCACCTCCAAGAGCTCAATCAAGACCTCAAGGGACCTCAGCTCAAAGGTGATCACTTTAGGTGAATAATTGATATGCAAAAATGTAGTGTATCTAACAACTAACCACAAAATTTCAAGAGAGAGAGAGAGAAATGTATAGAGAGAGAGAGAGAGAGAGAATTTTGAGTCTTAAATCTCCTAACCTTAAAACATGAGAGAGGGCCTCCCTATATATAGAAAACATGAATTCTATACAAGGAGATCCAGACCTCCACTTGTGGGTAGATGCAAGCCTCTGTGCAACCAGCTGACACAAAATATCTGTAGAAAACACTGGTGGCCAGCCGGCCATCACTGATGGCTGGCAAGGCACATTAATGGCCTGCATACCAGAAGCTCTAGCAGGTAGCCTTCATAGATGGCCTGCATGCCACCAAAAACTGCAGGGGAGGAAGACCAAGACATGGTCAAAAAAGGGAGACAAAATGGATGCAGGGTTTGAAAGGCTCAAACATGTGGCATTCCGCCGAGGACTTCAAGCGTTTGGTGAGCAATCAGACTCGTCACCAGATGTACCTACAAGAACATCCAAGTCTTGCAAGGCCGTCAAAAATGGGGTGTCTACAGTTGCCCCTCTTTGATAGAACTCGGAGTTATGAAATGATGGGAGTGAATGTCAAAGCCCAGAGACGACCCATTTGGACAAGGCCGTAAGATTTGGACAAACAATCAAGATAGAAATAAAATGGTAGCGCTCACAGGCTGCCTACGTATCCCTTTGCAAGGAATCAAACCAACGTAGTTATGGGGCAAAATGCATATGATATGCATGGTGCAGGAATATAACTTATGATCATGCAATGAGGTTGTGCAATGAAACATTTAAATGCAAATGCTATGCAAAGAAATGCCATAGTTAAACAAACAGAAACAAAGCACAACAATTTTGAACACGAGAAGAAAACCACGCACCACGCACGAAAAACAAGAGCCCAAACTACATTTCATGTAGAAAGGATGAACTATGCATCATGCAGAAAAGGTGTTGGGAAACGTAACCGTTGGGTACACTTGAGGTCTCAACCGAGATTCTAACGCGTCTCACACGGAAGAAGAAAAAGGATGGTGTAAACATCGGGCGCACCCAAATGTTTTTAGCCAATTGGAAATCCTAACGCATTGCACGCGTGAGGAGGAAGAGTGGTGTGAACACCAGGTGCACCTGAGTGCTTTTAATCGAAGGGTTGTGTGAACACCAGGCGTACCCAAGTGTTTTTAACTAAAGGGTGGTGTGAACACCAGGCGTACCCATACCCAAATGTTTTTAATCGAAGGGTGGTGTGAACACCGAGTGTACCCGAGTGTTTTCAATCGAAGGGTGGTGTGAACACCGGGTGTACTCGAGTGTTTTCAACCGAAGGGTGGTGTGAACACTGGGCGTACCCGAGTGTTTTTAACCAAATGGTGGTGTGAACACCGAGCGTACCTGAGTGTTTTTAACCAAAGGGAAACAATCTTAATGCTTCTCATGCGACAGGAGGAAAGGTAGAAAGATAAGATCCGAAAGGCATGAGTCATTTCGACTAAAACTCCTCTGAATGAACCGTACATACAATATCGTGCATGTGTAGGAGAGAGACTTAACAAATGCGATACCGTAAGAATGCACATTCCATGAAAGACAAACAATCGAGACACAATGTTAATGGCATATTCTATGTGAGAAACAAAAGCATTAGCATATACTATGCATACTTTGTAACAGGAGCATATTCTATGCGAAAAAGTGGATGTAGAATCCATGCATGATTCAAAAGCAAGTGCAAGATGAGCATGCAATGCCCGTGGGATGCATATCTTACAACAACATATGTGAAATGCGTATTCTATGCCACAAAGTGAAGTACATGCTCCATGCAACAACAAATAGGACATGCACGTTCTATGCAAGATATCAAAGCATGATTTGACAAAAACAAACTCGAAAGCAAAGTTCGATTCACCTCTCGGAAGAATTACAATGTATTTAAAGGATACACCTCATTCATGTTGACAAGTGATGAACATCATGCACCAAAAACACAATTTTAAGCTTTCGCAGAGACATTTTGAACTAAACAATGAACAATCCCTTCACTTCGTGGAAACCAAGGACACAAAACAGCATCAAGAGCCCAAGGAAAGCTGCCGGCCATGAGGGAAGGCCGCCTGCCAGGTGCTGGCCATCAGTAGACCTTGCCGGCCATCGATGAGTCTTGCCAGCCATCGATGGCAGATTGAGGGCAAAATGGACAATTCGGCTCAGGCCTTTAATTATGAGCCGCTAGGTCTCATTTCCTCACTTCCCCTTGCTCAAAAATCATCTTCCTCTCTCTCTAGACCTTCCTTCTCCCTAGATTTTTGCTTTCTATGCATTTTTCAACAGCCTACGCGAAGTTGATTCACTAAATCCTCTTTGTTCTCTTTACTTTGAACCGACTGAAACTTGATTTCGGTGCCTCTTTCCTCATTTCCACCATTCTGGGCTCATTCCCCTGGAGTTTCTCTCGAGTTTTGCACACTTTTCTCGGCTTTGACTTTTTCCTCCATTTTCTCTCTCCTAGGGTTTGACTTTGTCTAAGTTTACCCTTTTTCTTCATTTTTCTTCACTTTTCACCCATCTCGCACTTATTTTCAGATGGCGGATGTGGTTCCTCATGATGAGTCTCCTTCGATGATTCCCCCAGTAGTTCCGCCCGTGTTAGAGGTAAAGGGGCCGATAACTGATCTTGAGGCTGACTTAGAGGCGGAGTTTGAGCCCGAAGTCGAGCCAGAGCCGCTGCCACTAAGGATACGGCCTTTCGATGCGGCAAGGTATCACCCACAGACGCACATACTGCCCACTTCTAGAGGCATCAGACACTTCACCGAGTTCGCTCGCGGTGCGTCGGGGGACTTTTTTGTTGAGGGAGCTAGAGTCTCACTTGTCAACCATTGCCATCGAGATAAGAACTCTATTTTCATGTATTTCTGCTTCATGTATTTCTGCCTCTAGTTACTTGCAATTCCTGCATTACCTTGTATTCGGATCCACCCATACACTGCCTATATCTGACCATATGCTGCTTTCATTTGATGCATTTCATGTACTGTCTTCATCTGATTGCATTTCATGCATTGCCTTTATTTGATGCATTGCTTTCAGTTGATGCATATCATGCACTGCCTTCATCTAATGCATTTCATGCACTGTCTTTATCTGATGCATTTCATGCACTGTCTTCATCTGATCGCATTGTTTTCATCTGCCACAGATCGAGTCTCGCGCCCTTAGAAGCTATGGTGCCACGACTGCTAGAGACTGGTATGATGAGCTCCCAGTTGGAGTTCGAGACATCATCGATGGGGCAGGCTTCAGCCTCTTTTGCTCCGGCTTGACTCGGGTTATCGCGAGCCGTCCCCTCCTAGGAGCACTGGTGGAGAGGTGGTGAGATACCACCAACTCTTTCCATTTCTCCACCGCAGGGGAGACGACGATGACTCCTTATGACTTTTCCATGACCATAGGTTAGACGTAGGGGCGATCCAATCCCTATTGATACTGATATCGAAGAGCGGCAGCCTGGTTCAAGCTACTAGGAGCATACCCTCCTATATCCTGGATAGGGATGGTGAGATATACTTGGTTCGTAGAGTGGTTCAGAGGGACCGAGCCTGAGACAGTAGAGGAGACTGAGTAGTACGCCAGGGGCTTCCTGATGTTTGTCTTCAGTACCACCTTGTTTTTGAACAGGTGGAATACCGTTGGCTGTATTTGCTGAGTGCCCTGGTGATCCTTCCTCGGGTTTGTTTCTATGACTAGGGTGGAGTTGGCCTTACCACACTGTATAGATACATGAGCTCCACCTCCCGTCTGCGGGGAGACCTAATTGGAGGCTACTAGCGAGCCTGGGAGGTATGCATCTCAGTTCCCTCTTTGCACTTTTTATTTACTTTGCAGTTCTTGCTTTACTTCTATTTCAATACATGCTTTTTGCTTCGCATTTCTATATCTGCTCAAACACTGTTCATATACTGTGCTTTTTGTTTTTCACTTTCAACTTCTACTCGATACTATACTGATCACATACCACTGCATTTTCCCTGTAGCTGTGGGTATACGCATACTTCCCAACCCTCGCCCCGGAGCTTGTAGTGGAGCTTCCGTTAACGGTACCCTATTCACAGATATACGATGATCAGCTTCACCGTAGGACCCGCGAGCCTTTCACTTTCTTCCACTAGTACTTCGACACAGTAGGTGCCCATGAGGTACTCTGAAAGCACATTCATTTCCTTTCTACTTTGAAACTGTTCACTTAGCAACTGACAGCAACTAATAATCCGTACAACTTCTGTTTGCAAATCACGTGGCAGCCATGGACCTTGATGCCAGGAGGGTGCGGGACCAGCTTGTCGGCGCCTGGACTGTCTCTCGCTACCACATTTTGCTTGAGGGTCCGGTCTGCCGGGCCTGGTTCTTGGGTGAGCGCTTCCTGCGCCAGATTATGGGCGTGCCAAACCCAGTCATCCCGATGCCTCCACCAGAGTCCATGCAATCCACAAAGAGCCTATCTGTTGAGGAGGTTATCCAGTTCATGGTGGGCCTCGACGTCAACTTCTTCTGAACAGAGGGCGACTATGCGGCTTTCATCCTGACACACCTGATGCCACACCTGACGGGTGTTCATGGAGATGAGGAGGCAAGGGCTTCTGTCACGAGAGTGACGTGCAGAGTGACCCAAGTGGGCAGGGCTCGTGGTAAAGAGGCTTCCTAAGTGGGGCGGAAGGCTAATTGGCCAAAGCTCCCCACCACGCTGACTTGCTGGCGACACACATGGGAGGCCTACCAGATCCCGATTGAGCCTGCAGTGGCTGGTCATGAGCTTTTCAGGGTCCGAGGCCTTACTCTGGTGTGAACCACACTTTAGTACTTGCACTCCATATTTCATTTCAGATATATCTATGGCAGAAACTAATCATTCAAATACATTTGCAGGCATCGATCAAGTATATAGGAGGCGCCCTCGAGCTGATAGCCTGGCTAATGAGGATGATACAGAGGAGGGAAACACTACTTAACCTCTACGGTGTTCAGGTAATTTCCTCAATTTTATATTCAAGGTATCAACTTTCCACTGACACACTACCACTAACATTGAAAACTTCCCAAACTGCACTGATACATTAAATCAATAGACCACATCTGACGCACTACGCTTACATACTGTATTCATACACTGCATCTGACTTCTGAATATACTCATTCTGCATGCTATGCTTGCATCTGATACATATGCTGTAACTGATACATGACAACTATCTTTTCAGATCCCACATATGCTGATGGCGCTAGTGGGAGTTGCAGCACCTACACTAGTAGTACCGCCTCCAGCAGTAGGGAGGGGAGAGAGACAGGCTCTGGCACACGACCGAGGCAAAGCTAGAGGCACCCCAGATGGGAGCGGCCCTTCAGAGCCTATTCTGAGTGATGATGATACTGAGATGAGCGACTCTGAGGAGGCAGTGAGTCAGCATTTAGAGTCATCTAAGAGTGGAGATGATGATGCTGGCTCAAGTTCTGAAAGCGAGGGCGATGCCGAGGTGAGCTTTGAGGCTGAGATGGCTCCGGTTTGGACACTGGTCCAGATTCAGATAGCAGCACCGATAGAGACAGTGCCCCAGAGTCCTCTCCTCCGAGGAAGAGGACGAACGGGTTTCTCGGGCCTAAGGCGACCAGCACTGATTTACGTATTTTTTGCTTAGTTTCTTTTTGTTTATAGTTTTAGCACATTGTATAGCTTCAGACATGTTTTATTTTCTTTAAAAACTTGTACCGCACTTTTGTAAAAACAACCATGATCGGAATGAAAACTAGTTTTTATTTGAAAAAGTGTTGCATTTTGCATCATCATGAGCACTATGTTGCATGAAAATGAGGTTGAACTCAATACTGAAAACTGAATACTTGTATTGCCACAACAGCTTTAATAAGGTAATGAACCGACCAACAACTGAAATAACAATAATATACAACTTGATAAATAACACAACAATAACTTGATAAACAAAAGCAATACAAATACAACTCGATAAGCAAAACAAAATGAATAAACCTTAACAAACATGCTAAAGCCTAAAAAGACTCAAAACAAGACTCTAAAACACACAAAGAACAGAACAAAACACATGCTTTCAGCACAAATAAGGATAGCAGGCTAGAGTGGGAGACTGCCGGCCATGAGGGGTGCGTGCCAGCCACATGTCGGCAATGAGGGATGGCCTGTCGACCATCAATGGATTTTGCCGGCCATCGATGAGCCTTGTCGGCCATCAATCTGTAGGGCCTCCAAAATGTTGACATCTGGCCTCCATTCACTGCCTTATCTTCTACGAAAGGTTAGACCTCATAGTTTCTTCATTTCAGTCGTAAATTCTTCACAAATGGAGCCATTTTTCGCCCAAAAACTCTCGAATTGGATTGCAACTTCGGATGGCTCAGAAAAGGTGAACTTCTAGGGTTTTGGCATAAATGCACTATTCCCGCTGAGCCATTCTCCACTTTGTTTCCCATTCCTTCATGGCACGGCTAGATGCTGGAACCCGATTACAAATGTCTTTAGCTTTGGGGGACAGGAGATATGCCCGATAATCGAATAATTTGAGGTACTAATGGAGTCTTGGCACGATGAGGAAATCAAATCGCAGTCCCGTTTTGGCCACATCCAAGCTTTGGGAAGGATGGGCAGACTTAGTTTACACGAAGCTCGATCCTTGGTTCACAATGAAGAGCTGGATATTCCCGGTCCAATTTTCTGAAGTTGGCGACCGAAGTAATCTTCTTTGGCGGGGTTTTCGACAACACACCCTTTGCTTGTGCATGTTGGCTCATTTCCTTCTTGCCCCTAGTTTCGAAGGCTCCAGTATTCGACTCATCGAAGTGGCCCAAGGTTTGAAAGAAGGCAAGAGTTACATTGGCTTAGCATTAGCCGAGACTTTGATGGGCTTAGACGCCTTCCATCGGCCAAAGACAAACAAATTCGCAGGGAATGCACTACTTCAGGTAATGTTTCCTACCCATTCTAATATGTGTTTCTCATATCTCTCGGCCCTCGTGCTCTATTTTTTTCTCGAAGCCTTTTCTCACTTTTCTCTCAACATACATCTTTCTATTCTTTAATCTCTCTTTTCTTTCATCTCTCACCAGATATGGCTAATGGACAAGCTGCAGATAGTGGACTCTTGCCCTGCATATTCAGCCTGAGCGTACTTTTTCTACCAATTGCTAGTGGATTTCCTGAATGAGGGGCGGTGGTGCCACTGGATGTGCAATAGGTCTGCTACTGACATTGCTTGGCGTTGCCCCTGGATTGCTTGGCGTTGCCCCTGGCTTAATCTGACCGAAATGAGCTACCGCAGACTCAGCAACATGATATTCAGCTGATTGGCTTGACACACTATGTATTCTACTTTATATTCTGGTTCAGGCATCAATTTGGACGTGATATGAGAGCGTCTGGGAAAAGAATACCCGGTCTCATTCCTAATTCGATGTTCACATTTGGCTAGGTACCTCACTGCTTGGAGGATATGAGAGCTTCTGGCCCCTGTCCCTAGTTTGAGCTACACATTTTCTAGCAAGTGCCTGACTTAGCTTGAAAATGAGGCACAATCCAGGCCCACTTTAGCATCAGAAGCTTTCACAAGCACAAGCGTGGGATACGGGAACACATGACTCATCTATGCCCCTAATTTATTGCTTTGATCTTACTTTTCAAGTTTTATGCATGTAATAAAAGTAGCTTTGATTTGTATCGAGAGTTGGAGAACTTTGTATTGAAACCAATGAAATTAAAGTTGTGAGCACGAAAAGTTTTCCTTTTGGTAAAATTTGATAAGGATCACAACTTGACACACACAGAATCTATCCTTGAGATGTACAACCTTGAATCCAAAGATCATAAATTGCCCCTTGTCTGAATAGCACTGCGCAGCATTGTAACCAGTTCTCAGACAGGATCAAAACCAAACATTCAGATAAAGAACAGACAAAGATGACCTAATCACATGGATAGGACAATTGAGTTAGAGGTGTTTACGGTTATGTAGTTTGGTTCGGGTTTAGTTGAGTATTAACGCTCTCCTTTTGCGCTCTAACTTTTGCCTAGGTCGCCCTTCCGGGTTTTCGGGCTAGCGAACCTCTTAGGGATAATATTTCTTCAACTTGTCCATGTTGATCAGTTGGAAAAATTCTAGGCCATCTAGGTCCATGAGAATTATGGCTCCACCCGATCAGATAGTGTAGACATCCCCGAACGTCCCGGGAGGGAATCTCGTTTTGTTCATTGGGCTCACTATAGTTCAGGACTCAAAGTCACGGTCCTGTATCTAATCTCGCAGAGTGCAATGCAAGACCGATGAATCATCAAAGAGTCTAAATCCGGCAAATCGTTTTGAAAATAGATTTTTGAAAGAAGTGCCAAACATGGGCTGCTTTGCTAGATACAAAGTCGCCACCTAAATATTTTATTTTGGAAAATTTAGGAAACCCTGACTCGTGCCTAAGGCCACGTGTCTGCCATCACCAAAGTTGCCTCGGCTCGGGAACTTGGGTACGATTGGGGAAGGTCACCTATGAGCACCCCCGCTCGCCCGATCAAAGATCGGCCACTACTAAGCATGATATCGAGTTTTGAAAACATATGTACTCTTATTCCGGTTATTAGCCTATAATTACTATGTGATGCGCACAGCATACAAGTATAGACTTGGTCGCCTAAATTGGAACAAAACATCTCATGTTCATTTTGAAAAATGGTTTGAAGGTGCTACTCGCAAGTAGGCTAAGACGTGGATTTTGACGCCCTCGAGTGGGCTTAGAAGACATGATTTTGCCTCTCTCAAGTGGGCTTAAAACCTGCATTCAATGCATTGTTCCAATTCAAATAACCCAACCTCCACCCACAGGCATCTAGGCAGTTATATCACACAAGCACATAGCCTCATGGCAAGCATTCTATCATGGCAGTCACTCACACGCATGTGAGGATGCTAAAGCATAAACACTTATCGTGTACTCTAAGCCAAAGAAAGAAACTAATTAGAAAACATGCATGAGTCCTAACTATGCTGAAAATGCCTAATACAACACATGCAAAAATGCAACTTAAGATCGGCTCGGCTATTCTAAAATGGCATATGAAATGCAACAACTGATACACGTATTCAACTCGGAATTGAAATACAATGCAGTTAGCATGATGCGCCGAGCCCAGTGCATGCAATACAGATGAATGAATGCAATCATGCGAACATATAGATGCTAATTGAAACATGCCCTAAACTAACCATCATAAGCTAGTAAATAAAAGGGAGAAAGACGTGGGGTTGGAAGACATGCATCACACACAAGCACACTTATTACAACATTGCCCTCCTCAGAGGGTCTGAATAAATAATACACAACCGAATGAATAACGAATTACAGCTAATTATTACATAACCCTAATTAATTAACAAATTAACTAAGATAAATAAACTAGCATGCAAATTAAACCAAAATGGACTGCCTCAGCTCGGTCTTGAATGATAAGGAATGCATGCATGCTTAAGTCACCTTGTCAGAAAATCCATCGCGATTTGCCACTGTTTGCAACTGGTCCCAGAATACTGTACAAAGCTCCAGAAGGATGTTGACCAGTTTTGCTACTGGTTTCCGATTTTCTATAACACAGAGCAAGAAAGGGGCATGGCAAAGTATTTTCAACATATGTATGCATGATCACTCTCCCCATCATTGCATAAGCTCTAGGGAGTATAGTCCTCGATCCTCGTGCCACCAATCACACATTTTGATGCATGATGGCCGAGGAGTCGGATTGTACGACTTGATATAAAATGAATGCACATATAAACACAACAAAGCCTAAACTCCATCATGGGTAATCCGGAGTATCGGCGACCGAGAATCGAGGCACGTTTCATTACTTTGACTACGAAACATCCCTCGTTTCCCGGGTTTGGACTAAACCCTACTCCAAACACTATGCAACAACTAGAATGGCATGGCATGCAAACACAATGCAACGACTAGCATGCGATCCTAAACGAAATGCAACTAAGACGTGCAAACATGCAAGGAATGACATGCAAAGGTGCAACTAGCATACGCAATGCTATGAACTACGAATGGCATACTCAATGCATGTGAATTTATATGGCATACGCAATGCACATACAAAGATGGACTTGCATGAAGACATAATCAAGGCATACGCAATGCACCGATCAACCACACGACAACATAGACATGGCATACACAATGCAAGATGGACTTAAACTAAAATGAATGGGCCTCAGCCACACTCAAATCAGTGGCCAAACATGATGGAATTAGGCAACAAAACACGTGCGAATATGCACAAATGCAAGGGACCGAACATAAGGCATCAAATGCCACTCTACCAAAGCATGGCAAGGGATGAAATATGGCATGCGATCATACATTTTCCAACTCTGAAATATGATGCAAGATGGTCCCAAATCATGCAAACACCTCACACTATGCATGCTAGATGGCCCAAATACCAAAATTAGTGAAGCGCATTACACTAGAGGTACACAAAGCAATGCACAAATGGAAAAACTAGCCCCAAACAGATCCTAGTCAGGTCCAAGACAGTGGGAAAATGGTCTAAAATGATGGCTCAAATAGCAAGGAAATGGAGCTCATGCAATGGTCCAAAAACGAGGCATACAAGCACAATTCTCAAACACATTTAAAGAGTGGAAAATATGGGAATATGGAATACATGTAAGCTCTGAAATATGATGCATAACGGCCCCAAATCATGGAAACACCTCAACATAAGCATGTAATGTAAGCTAGTAAAGGGGATTTGCACTACAAGCATGCGAGGCAATCAAAAGACCACTAAACCAGCAAAAGTCAGAGGAATGAAATGCCAAATAAATCCCAAAACCCTACTGAAATATGGTCTATGCGTGCAAGAATGATAGGCTCCTTTGATAGGCTATATGGACGGTTGTTCTATACATGCAAGAAGGACACCCAAAATGGAGAAATGGGCTCTGGACAGAGCCTATGCAGGTCCTAAAACTCATCAAAAATGGCCTGAAATATGGCTCGGAAGCATGAAAATAAGGGCTCCTTTGTAAGGCCAAAAATGCTAGTAAACAAGACAAGGGGTGAGACGGTCACCCCTCTCTGATTTTGGTGCTCAAAACAGCATGCTAGCTACTGAAAATTCACTAGATTTCAGTGTCTAAGAGTCCAAACAAAGGCCAATGCAAAGGCTTAAGTGCATGGCTTAAAATAAGATGAAATGAAGCATGCAAGGGGGTAGATGACCCCCAACAGAAAAATGGTCTCAAACAAACATGTTAAAGACCTTAAAAGAAGACTTTTTTTAGTTTATGATAAAGCCCAAATATCCTTGAAGACTAGGCTAAGAGATGGAACAAAACAATGCCAAAAAGAGGGAAATAGAGTGTTACCCTTGTAGCCAAAAGGACCAGCAGCTTCTGGACCAAAACAGCAAGCCTTCAACCTCTAAAAATGGCCTCGAAGATGCTTAGAGTGATGGTGGAGGGGTTAGGCTAGGAGGTGGTATGTAAAGGTAGAAGAACAAGGGACTTTGGAGCATGAAATAGAGAGATAGAGAGAGGTGTACGTATATGCCTTAACCAAATTTTCTGAACCTTTGCTGATGAGGGAGAGGGTCTCTCTTATAGCCCAAGAGGTTCAAAGCTTCTCCTAGAAGCTTAAAACCAAGTTTGAAGATCCTTCATATGGAGGATCAATTCTGTGCTTTCCAGTTGCCACATCTGGCAACAACTCACAGAGACAAGACAGGGGGGAGTAGGTCGACCAGTTCAGGTGGTCGGTCGGTCGGCCAGTTCAAAAGGGTCAAGTCCTCAAAAGGTGGTCGGGAGCCCTAATTGGTGTTCTCCCAACTCAAAGCAAGCAAGTGGTGTGGTGAGAGACCAGTAATTGTGGCCCAAAAGTGAGGGAGACCACTTACCTGTCAAGAAAACTGGCCGACTGGGGAAAAGTGGTCTCCAAGGAGAAAAGGTGGTCTCCCACCCTTGCACCCCCTTCCAAACAATGAAAATAGGGTCCATGCCAAAAATGAACCAAGACGGATGCAAAATGAGGGTTCGGTGGCCAAAACGCGCGACCAGAGGCCCCAAAAACTGACTGTTAAGCATCGTAAGTGGCGTGCGACCACGAAGGTGGTCTCCCGGGCCACAGTGTCCCTCTAGAGAGAGGAAACAAGGTGTGTGCCAAAAACCGGAGCAAACGGAGAAAGTTAAGCGGTCCCGAACCGAGGCGCACGACCGACGGCTTCGAAAATCAAAAACTGGTCTCCAAACGGGAAAAGCGACCTATGACCACGAAAGTAGCCTACGGCCACTGAAAGATGGTCTACGAGACCTCTTCCTCCCTTTGGGAAGAGAAAACAAAACCTGGTTCGCAAATCGAGGCAAAACACAAAAGGGGCCCTAGGCCCGGAGGCAAGGCTCTCAGCCGAGACTCTGAAACCTCGAAACGAGCACAACATGCGCAATCACCGAGCGCTCAATTGATGACGTCTGAGTCTTAAGGTCGGTCAAAAATGGGGTGTCTACAGTTTCCCCTCTTTGACAGAACTCGAAAGTCATACGTAACGGGAGTGAATGTCAAAGCCTGGAGACGACCCATTTTTGACAAGGCCGAAGACTTAGACAAACAAGCGAGACAAACAAAGAGATGTGCCCGCAGGCGTGCCCGCAGGCAGGTGCGAAATGCAAAACGATATGCACAAAGCCGAACGTAACTCATGACCATGCAAAGCAGCAAGCTATAATGAAGAAAATATTCACAATAAATGCAACAGTTCTAAGCAAGAATGCAAAGCAAACCTATATTGCATGCAGTAAGAGTGTAAGGGAATTACAATTCTCGCTATGTCTCACACGGACAAGATACAATACCTGTGCAGCTCCTCTGGTCGCACCAGCTTCAAATGAACCATACATATAATATCGTGCCTGCAAAAGAGAGAAACTTAACAAGCACAATATAGTTAGCAACATATGCGCAATGCTATATCGAACACAGACAAACATGGTGTCGATGACAAAAAGTGCATCGCAATGCAAGAAGAAACGTGCGCGACAACGCAAGTTAAACAAGAAGGTATGCCAATACCAGTGAAATGTGCACAACAGTGCAAGTGACGTGCATAACAATGCAGGATAAGTGCGACTTCAAAAGCATATTTGAAACAAAACATCGAGCAAAGAAATGTAGGCCTGGACGAGGGCAACTCAAACGTGACCTCCGGTTTACCTCTCGGAGGGGTCACAACATACTCAAAAAGGATGCACCTTGCTTTTGGCGAGCAACAACGAGCTGCGTATCGAAGATTGGATTTGAAGTTCTCGCAGAGGGATTTCACGCCGAAAAGTGCACTTTCCTTGTACTTTCTCAAGAGCCGGGGACTCCGATCACCACCAAAATTTGCGGGGAGAACAAAAAGCCATTGCAGACCACCCAAGAGGCCCACCGACCACCCTAGAGTGCCACCAACCAGGTTTGGTGCAAGGGGGTGGTCGGCCTACCAGAAAAGGTGGTCGGCCGACCACCTGTCCAGATACGGGACAATTTTGTCTTTTTACACTTGTTTCTTTAAATCCGCATGTCCCAATCACTATTCCTCATAACCCCAAGGCCAAAATCAGCTCTCCTTCCTTCCTAGACCATTTTCTTTCTCAGATTTGCTCTTTATACGCGTTTTTCAACGCCCCACGCAAAGTTGTTTCGCGAAATCTTTCAGTTTTCGTCACTTTAGACCGATTAAAATTTGATTTCGGAGCTTCTTTCTCCATTTTCACCACTTGGGGTAAGTTTGTCTCAACATTTGAAACATTTTCTTGGGAGTTGACTTTTGTTTACTTTTTCATTTTCCGAGAGTTGACTTTTGTTGACTTTTTCCAATTTTGGCTCATTTTGCTCATTTTTGCAGTTTTCTTGAAATGGCGGGTCATTTCCCTTATGGTGGAGGTCCTCTAGGTGTCGAGGGTGAGTCGAACATCATGTCATTGCCCTCAAGAGTTCGGCCGTTTGACCCCGAGAGGTACGACCCTTCGGAGCACATCCTTCCCGTGAGCACTTTCTATCATTTTATTGATTTTGATCGACTAGCACCCGCGGATCTCCTGCTACGGGAGCCGGAGTTTCACCTCTCTCACCAAGCACGAGAGGTACGTACTTCATTTTTACATTCTATGCAATGTGTTCTGCATTTCTTGCGCATTTCCTGTTTTCGTTATATATGTTCATCTGCTCATTTTGAACACATTCACTCACCATGCGGTCCACTTGACACACAGCTTATGTATAACCAGACTTTGCTCGTTTTAGCACACAACTCACAACACAGAAATCTATCGAGTTGGCACACAGCTTGTTTTGAACACTCCGTCTATGACACAACATTTTGTTTGCATTTTGAATACACAGCTCAAGCACTTGAATTTCTGAACACGCAGCCCAAACTTTTTGTCGTGAACACGCAGCCTGCATTTCTGAAATCTGAACACACTGCTTAAACCTTTGTCGTGAACACGCAGCCCACATTTCTAAAATCTGAACACACAGCTCAAACCTTTGATGGTGAACACACAGCCCACCATTTTTGAAAGTTGAACGCGCAGCCCAAACTCTTGAGGTGAACACACAGCCCACAGTTCTGAAAGTTGAACATGCAGCCCAAACTTTTGATGATGAACACACAACCCACTATTTTTTGAAAGTCGAACACGCAACCCGAACTTTTGATGATGAACACACTGCCCACTGTTTTTGAAAGTCGAACACGCAGCCCAAACTGTTGATGATGAACACACAGCCCACTATTTTTTGAAAGTCGAACACGCAGCCCAAACTTTTGATGATGAACACACAGCCCACTATTTTTTGAAAGTCGAACACGCAGCCCGAACTTTTGATGATGAACACAAAGCCCACTGTTTTTGAAAGTCGAACACGCAGCCCAAACTTTTGATGATGAACATGCAGCCCACGGTTTTTTGAAAGTCAAACACGCAGCCCGAACTTTTGATGATGAACACACAGCCCACTGTTTTTTAAAGTCGAACACGCAGCCCGAACTTTTGATGATGAACACGCAATCCACATTTCTGAAATTTGAACACGCACCGCAAACTTTTGATGATGAACACACAGCCCACTATTTTTGAAATCTGAACACACAGCTCAAACTTTTTGTCGTGAACACACAGCCCACGATTTTTGAAATCTGAACACACAGCTCAAACTTTCTGTCGTGAACACACAGCCCACGATTTTTGAAATCTGAACACACAGCTCAAACGTTTTGTAATCTGAACACATAGCTCATTCATTGCATTTGCACGCAGCTCACATTGAACACGCAGTCCACAACATTGTATCTGATTTGATTTTCACACAGTTTATACTTTCATTTTGAAACTGAATACATCTGCTCATTCTGAATGCAGGTGTCTTCCCGTGTTACACGGGGCTATGGCTCGATCATCGCTAGGGAGTGGTATGTAGAGCTCCCAGAGACCGTTCGCGATCTGGTTGATGAGGAAGCGTTCGGACCCTTCTGCGCGAGGATATCACGCTACCCTGCGAGCAGGACACTGATGGGGGCACTCGTGGAGAGATGGTGGGACACCACCAACTTTTTCCACTTCTCAGCTACCGGGGACGTGACGATGACCCCGTTCGACATTGTGATGCTGGCTAGCCTTGACGTGGCCGGCCGACCGATTCCTTACAACGCAGACATGGGCGAGTGGGAGGCGGCTTGGATTTATCTGTTAGGAGCCCGTCCACTGATTGATAGATCATCGGGTAGAGTCAGGTACACTTGGTTTTCCACGCAGTACATGGGGACTATACCCGAGACTCTAGAGGAGATAGAGCAGTATGCTCGAGGGTTTTTGATGTTCCTCCTTGGGACCACTTTGTTCTCCGATAAGGGGAACACCGTTGGACTTTATCTGCTGAGTGCTCTGGTAGACCTATCACGAGTCAGCAAGTATGAATGGGGTGGCGCCGGCCTTGCTACCCATTATTGTTACATGAGCGCGACCTCCTGGGGGCAAGGGAACATAGTCGGCGGCTATTGGAGAGCCTAGGAGGTACTTTCTGCCCCCTTCATTTACATTTCTGCTTTTCATTACTTGTACACTACATACATGGCACGCTTTACATTCTGTACTTTGCACTCTGCTCTCAACATTCTACATTCTCTGTATATTCTGTATTCACATTCTGCTCTCAGCATTCTGTATTCTTTGTACATTCTATATTCTGATGGCTATTGCCCTATTTTCCACAGCTATGGGTTTTTGCGTACTTTCCGACGCTAGCCCCGGAGCTCGAGGTGGTGGTGCCTCTTATGATTCCCTACTCTCTCGTATTTGACGGCTAGTACCGGCCGAGGGCTCGGGAGACTCTGTCCTACCTGCGGCGGTTTTTTGATACAGTACGGACGACCAAGGTAATTCAGAACTCTCAGTTCTTCATATTTTTAGCTTTGATTCATCTTGCACATTTGCGATATCTAATCAGCTCATGAACTGGTTATCTGCAGATCACTTGGTAGCCTTGGGCGCTGTTGGGAGGACATGCCTGCTTCCGTTTCCCTAGAGAGTGGGCCAACTCTCAATATAGGATCTTATTTGAGGGGCCAGTTGGCAGGGCTTGGTTTTAGGCGGACCGTTTTCTGCGTCAGACAATGGGCTACCCCGAGCAGAGTATCCCCGCTGCACCTCCGGACGATATGCGATCCACTGAGGGACTCACTCCCCAGGAGGTTGATTTGGCCATGATAGGCACCGACATAGCTTTACACTTGGAGGAGGGGGAGTACGCGACCTACCGTCACACATACCTGATGCCCCCATTGACAGGTGTCCGTACTCCCACCAGGAGACCTGCTGGCATGCCATCATCGAGCCAGGCCCGGGCTATAGATGCTCTTTCGACTTGCAGGGCTGGCACATCGAGAGGTGGGGCTGGACTGGTCCCCCCGATTCCCCCAACTTACTATCATGCTGGATGGCCAGATATTTCGACCGAGTTGACTGGATGGCGATACGAGTCACCTTACCCGATTCCAATAGAGCCTTTATTGCCTGATCACCGATACGTCAGAGACCCTTACTCGCCACCGGTATGCTTCACAGTTTTGATTTATCACTCAGATATTTGGACATTCATTCATTTACTGATAACTTGCATCTGCATCTACAGCCTCCCAGCGAGTATACTGAGGGATTGCTCGGGTTAGTGGCCTCACTCGAGGGCATGGTCCTGCGGAGAAAGACGCAGCTATTCATTGCCGGTGTTTCGGTACTTTTCAATTTTCTTGCATTTATCATATTTCTGATGACATGCCGAATTTGACCATTTCACTGCGTTGATTGACTGTATGTGTAGAGCACACTTGACATATCCCACATTCGTGTACTATATCCACATGCATCCACTGCATGTAGTTTTCTTGTCTCTGCATCTGATATACATATTGGCTAATGTATTCAAATTACACTTTTCCTTTTCAGATGCCTCCACTACAGGCTAAGCCACACTACAGGCTGAGCCACAAGCTGGGCCATCCAGGCCCTCTCGAGGAGCTGGGAGAGGGGGTTCGACTCGCAGCCGAGGCGGACGCAAAGCGCCTGTCATAAAGGAGGAGTCCAGGGAGGAGGAGGAGCCTGCGCATCCCCAGTCAGAGACTTCCGCTAACAGAGAGGGTGACTCTGGTTCCGGTTCTGATAGCGGAGATGATGCCGAGGAGGGTTCTGAGGATGGCGGCACTGATTCAGATGATGATGATGGTGCAGAGGTTGTTCCGCAGGAGAGGACGAAGAGGGCCTCTCAGTTCTGCACGTGATAGCACTGATGCAGATGTTCCATCTTTATTTTCCTTTTTTACTAATAGTTGGAGCACATTAGCTTTAGGTAGTTTTGTTTTCTTTAAAACTTGTACCTTTCTGTAAAATGTTGTAAAAAGAACTATGATGGAATGAAACAGCTTTTGTTCAAAAGTGTTGTATTTTGTTTCTTAGCATTGCATCGCATCACTTCACACAAAGATGAGAATGAATGAAAATTGAGCATTGTACATTACCAAGTCAAGTAGTGAACCGACGCAACAAACTAAACAACTTAACTTACTAAGAAACAACAAAACCTCAGTAAGTTTACAACTCGATAAGCAAGTCTCGAAAATGTTGACA
This sequence comes from Camellia sinensis, assembly GCF_004153795.1. Taxonomy (NCBI): domain Eukaryota; kingdom Viridiplantae; phylum Streptophyta; class Magnoliopsida; order Ericales; family Theaceae; genus Camellia; species Camellia sinensis. The sequence goes on along the minus strand of NW_021025440.1, from coordinate 257,539 downwards.
AACAAAGAACAACAATTCGACGAACAAAACTTGGCAATCTGACAAAACTTAACGATTTGATAATCAAAACGACTCGATAAGCAAAACAACAACACGATAAGCGAGACTTAACAACAACTCGATAAGCAAATGCATTGTGGACAAACCGAGTGATGGAATGCCTCCGAAACAGAGGGAAATGTGGACCTTTAATGCTCCCAACACATGGAAATGCTAGGAGCTCCCTTCTAGAGACTAGGAAAAAACCAAAGACCATCTTTTCTCCATGGCCGACCACCAGATTTTTGACACGTGTCCCCAAACAGTGCCTTATCCTCTATAAAAGTTCCAGCTTTGTGTTTCTTTCATTTCATCTCAGTTTCTCCTCAAAATTGAGGCATTCCTTATCGAAAATCTCGCAACTTGGATTGCTACTTTAGACAGCTCAGAAAAGTTAAATTTCTTGGGCTTCGGCTTGAATGCACTATTCACGTTAAGCCGTACTCTGCTGCATCTTCCCTTTCTCCATGCTGCGGCGAGGTTTTGGAATCCGGTAACACATGTCTTTAGCTTCGGCGGGCAAGAGATGTGTGCTACCTTCGAAGATTTCCAAGCTTTGATGGAGTCCTAGCGCAACGGGGAAATCTTGCCCCAACTCCGCTTCGACCATGCTCAAGCCTTAGGGCGAATGTGTGGGCTCACTATGCACGACGCACAGTCTTTGATCCGCGACGGGGAATTGGACATCCTTAGCTTGATTCATCGTTTTTCCGATGCCAGTGACCATGGTATCCTGATCTGTAATGAAGAATTGGACATCCTCAGCTTCATTCAACATTTTTCTGATCCTGGTGACCGTGGTGACCATCATTGGCAAGGTTTTCGGCATCATGCCCTTTGCTTGTGCATGCTTTCTCACTTTCTTCTTGCCCCAGGCTGTAGCAGGTCTAACATTCGTCTGATTGAAGTTGCCTAGGGCTTGAAAGAGGACAAGAGCTGTATTGCCATGACATTGGCCGAGACACTGATGGGCTTGGATGTTTTCCATCGCCGGGAAACAACCAGATTTGCGGGGAGTCCACTACTGCTACAGGTAATGTTCACACCCTTCCTCACATATATGCTGCTCACATCACTCAGCCCTTAGACTCGGTTTTTCTCACAAAACCCTTTTCTCACTTTTCTCTCAACATACACCTCTCTATCCTTTAATCTCTCATTTTTCATCCCTCCCCAGGTATGGTTGATGGACAAGTTACAGGTTGTGGACTCTTGCCCAGCATAGTCGGCTCGTGGCTACTTCTTCCCACGACGTCTAGCCGATGCCCTTGATGAGGGATGGTGGTTCGACTGAATGTGCCGTTTGTCCACAGACCGCATTGCTTGGCATTGTCCTTGGCTCAATCTACCGGCAATGAGCTACAGCATGTCCCGGTAGACTGGGATTCAGTTGCTTGGTCTGACGCACTGCGTGTTTTACTTTCCTTTCCAGTTCCAGCGCCAGTTCGGCTATGATCAGACTTGCCCGCCAGAGGGGATAGAGTACCCTATTGCATTCCCGGTTTAAGGCGCACAACTTGCTCGGTATGCCACAACATGGAGGACGAGAGAACTCCTAGCCCTCGCTCCCACTTTCAGTTGTACTTTGTCTGATGAGTGAATAGATTGGCTCAATGAAAAGGCACAGATTGGGCCCACTTTGGCATCAGAGGCTTCGACCAGCTCTGGGAAGGGACGCAAGAACACCTGACTTATCAATGTCCCGAATTTATTTGCTTTAATCAGAACTTTCAAGTTTTCTTTATGAATGTAATAAAAAGCAACTTCGATTTTGTATTCTAGAGCATGAGAACTCTATACTGAAATCAATGTAATTGAAGGTTGTGGGTACTGAAAATTTTCTGTTTGGTTCAAAAATGGTCTAAGGCCTCGTTTGGGAACAGGCTAATTTAGTAACTTTTTGGCTATTTGACTAAAAAGGTAAGTAAAAAAAACTTATATGTTTGGGATGACTTTTTGGCTAATTACGAAAAGATGTGCAAAAAGTAGAGAGAAAAGAGAATCTTTGACTTTTTGGTATGAGTTGTTGACTTTTTAGCTAATTTAATAACTTTTTGGATAATTGGCTAAAAAGATAAGTCCCCAAACGGGGCCTAAGTTGTAAAAAGATTAATTGAGCAAAGTCAACTTTTATTAAAACTTTTCAAAACCATTTTCGATACGGATCAGAACTGGACACGCCTGAGATCTGTCACTGAGATACACAACCCTAGATCCTAGTAACTGGAAAGTTACCCCTAGTCTAAATAGCACTGTACCGGAGATCGCAATCGAGGCTTAAATGAAGAACAGACAAAGATGACCGAGATGATCAAATGGACAAAGTTGATCGGGGAAATGTTTATGGCTAAACTTCAAGACGAAGCTGCCTACGTATCCCAAAGATGGAAATCAAGCCTTACATAGTTCAGTTCGGGTTCACTCAAGTATTTTCACTCTCCTTTTACACTCTAACTTTTGCCAAGGCCGCCCTTTGCGGGTTTTCAACCTTGTAAGCTCAGTTTTTGTAATTTCAAATTTTTCATGCTCTAACTTTTGCCTAGGTCGCCCTTTCGGGTTTTCGGCCTAGCGAGCCTCTCAGGGGTAGTATTTCTTCAACTTGTCCATGTTGATCGGCTGTGAGAACTCCAGGCCATCTAGGTCCATCAGAACGACAGCTCCACCTAACCAGACAAAGTTAATGATGTAGGGACCAGTCCAATTGGGTCTGAACTTGCCCCTAGGGTCATGAATGGGAGCTCGATTGTCCTTGAGCACCAAATCTCCTTCCTTCAAATTCCTGGACTTAACCTTCTTGTTGAAAGCCCTGGCGATTCTTCGTTGATAACCCTGAACATGGTACAATGCTTTCAGTCTGCGTTCGTCGAAGAGCATGAGTTTTTCAAATCTGCTATGCTGCCAATCTGCCTCAGCTATCTGACACTCAGCCAGTACTCGCAGTGACGGAACCTCAATTTCGATAGATAGAACGACCTCCATCCCATAAACCAATGAATACAGAGTCACCCCAGTAAAAGTTCTGATTGAAGTCCGGTAGCCCCACAGAGCAAATGGCAGCTTATCTGGCCAGTCCCGGCAGGTTTCCACCATCTTTTGCAAAATGTGTTTGATATTCTTGTTGGCGGCCTCAACTGCTCCATTGGTCTGAGGCCGGTATGTGGATGACTTATGAAAAGCCACATTGTATTTCTCCAATAAGTCAATCACTTCCTTCTTGAAGTGGGAACCGTTATCTGAAATGATCTCGTTTAGGACCACGTAGCGACAGATGATGTTGTTCCTGATAAACTTTGCAACATGTGAAGCCTTCAACACGGCGTAAGACTGGGCCTCGACCCACTTCGTGAAATAATCAATCACAACCAGGATGAACTCATGGCCATTAGACCCCTTCGGAGTGACAGCCGCCGATCACATCGATTCCTCAAACTGAAAATGGCCATGGCGAAGTCATATTGTACAACTTCAACGGCGGGATGTTCATGCTGTTGGATCTGACATTTGTGGCATCGCCGAACAAAGCCGATACAATCCTCCTCCATGGTGGACCAGTAGTAACCCTGTTTGAGGATCGTCCGTGTTAACATTACCCCATTCATGTGTTCTCTACATTCTCCTCCATGGATGGCTTCCATCAGGCGCTTCGATTCTTCGGCTTCGACACACAGCTTGTGCATTCCCAGATGACCTCTCTTATACAGTTTTCCCTCACAGATGATGAACTGAACGGCCATTCTTCGAATTGCCCTTTTATCCTTGGCATTTGTCCCTGGTGGATACGCCTCTTTTTCCAAGAAGTTCCAGATATCGTGGTACTAGGGGTTCTCATCTTAAACCTCATCTATAGCAGCAATCGACTCGTAGGCTGGCGCAAATTTCTGGTCAATGATGATCGGACACATCCAGACTCCAAACGGAATGTCTATTATGGAAGATAGAGTTGCTAGTGCATCTGCGAACCTACTGTTCTCTCACAGATGAGCAAAGTTTAGCTTCTCAAACCGAGGAATTAACAAGTCCAAGGTCTGGTGATACATTATCATCTTTTCTTCTTTGACTTTCCAATCTCCTTTTCCTTGAGATACAACAAGGTTCGAGTCCCCGATGACGTTCAACCGTTTTGCCCCTAGTTTCAGGGCTGCTTCTAAACCAGCAATGCATGCTTCAGACTCTGCTTCATTATTCGAGACTTTGAACCGGAGTTTGAAAGCTAGGGGGATACGGGAATTGTCGGGTGCTATCAGCAACACCCCTATTCCATATCCATACTGGTTTGACGCTCTGTCAAAGTACATCATCCAAAATTCATCTTCAACATGCTGAATGGCCTCATCTGGGAATAAGTACTCAACTGCTTTATCCCCTTCCACTGGGTGATCAGCTAAGAACTTCGCTACCGCTCTCCCCTTTACTGACTTGCGCGTCATATACTTCAGATCGAATTCGAAAAGCAAAAATTCGGAAAGCAACAGCAACCAACGAGCTAGCCTACCCGAAAGTGCCGGTTTCTCGAAGAGATATTTGTTGGGATCTAATCTTCAAGCCAACATTACAGAGTGAGCTAACAGGTAGTGCCGCAGCTTCCTGGTAGCCCATACCAAGGCTAAACAAGCCTTTTCCAACGGTTTGTAGCGGGTCTCATACTCCAGCATCTTCTTTCTCAAATAGTAGATAGCCCTCTCCACCTTGTCCTCAGACTCTTGTGCGAGCATGTAGCCCATTGTAGTCTTAGTTACTGAAAGATACCAAATCAACAGTTTCCCCGGCTCGGGCGGTGACAACACGGGTGGGTTCTGTAAGTATTCTTTGATCTTTTCAAAAACAGCTTGGCATCGACCGTCACATTGAAACTTTTTTCCTTTCTTCAGGGGACCAAAAAGTGGTTCACAAGTCAAGGTTAATTTTGAGATAAACCGTCTTATGAATTGCACTTTACCCAGAAGGCCTCATACCTCATTTTCAGTCATTGGTGGTGGGATTTCTAAGATGGCCTTGATTTTGGAAGGGTTGACTTCGATACCTCTCTGTGTAATTAGAAATCCCAGCATTTTACCTGCTGTAACACTGAACGTGCACTTCTGAGGATTCAACCGCAACCGAAATTCTCTGATCCTTTGGAAGAACTTTTGGAAGGTGGTGTAGTGGCCCTCTCTTTCTTTGGACTTGACAATCATGTCATCCACATACACCTCAACCTCTTTGTGGATCATGTCGTGCAATATTGTGGTCGCAGTCCGTTAATATGTAGCTCCAGCGTTCTTCAACCCAAATGGCATCACCCTGTAACAGTAAGTCCCCCACAGGGTGGTGAAAGCAGTCTTCTCTCGGTCTTCAGGTGCCATCACTATCTGATTATAGCCCGAGAATCCATCCATGAACGAAAGCAAAGCATGCCCCGCTGTGAAGTCCATTAACTCATCAATATGCGGCAAGGGAAAGTCGTCCTTCGGACTGGCTCTGTTCAAATCCCTGAAATCCACACATACCCGGATCCTTCCATCCTTCTTCGGCACCGGAACAATGTTGGCCAACCAAGTCGAATATTCGGATACTAGCAGGAACCCTGCGTCAATGTGCTTGGTGACCTCTTCTTTAATCTTGAGGGCCCAGTCTGGGCAGATCCTTCTGAGTTTCTGTTTAACGGGTCGAGCCTCTGGGTCAAGAGGGATTCGGTGCTGTACAATCTCAGGATCGATTCCAGGCATGTCTTCGTAGGACCACTCAAAAACATCTTTGAAATCTTTTAATAAAGTGACTAAGCGCTCGCGTTCCTCCGAAAACAACATGGACCCGATCTGGACCAGCCGCGGGTCCTCTTCAGCACCAATATTAACAGTAGTGATTTCATCAACTAAGGGTTTAACAAATCTTTCCTGCTCTTCATCAATTAAGCATTGCAAAACCGGAGGAATTTCGTCCTCGTCGTTTTCATCAAAATTTTGAAAGTCCTGATTAATACAATAAATCAAGGGCACAGAAAAGTACTCAGAAACCACATCCATTCCATTCTCATTAAGCATTTCCAAATCGTCTGATTCTTCTATTACAACAGACTCAAAAGAGAAAGAAAAGATAACCTAGACAAGACTGTGGCATCCGGGTTATCACCCCCAGGAATACCAGACTCAGACTCAGTCGAGCTGGAACCTGATTCCGACTCAACAGATTCGGTGGAATCAGATTCTGGCTCACTACCTGACTCGGTGCTGCTTGAAAAAAATCCCTCTTCGTACTGCCAGATGGGGGAGGGTGCGATGGATGCATCCAAAATACTTGCAGGTAGGCTCGCAGCTGCTTCATTCCCGATCATTGACACCGAGAAGTTATCTCCCAAGCACTTCTGTACGATCGGAGAATCTAAAAGTAGACAAGCCAGCGCTACCCCCATTTCAATCTCGGCGCGATGCCCCGGTATCCACTGTTCCACACTGCTCAACCTTAGCTGCTGGGTCTGTCTGCTCCTCGGCAACATCATCCCCGAATAACTACAGGTCGAAGAAGATCTCAAAACCTGGCATGCGCTTCCTCTCCGCATTCAACCATGGCTCTGGGAAGTCGCAGAATGGAAAATCCTCCCACTCCCGGACGAAGCGTCCGTTTAGGGTACCCTGAATGGGTCGGTGCATTAACTCATATGGCTTCCCCATCTGCTTTGCTCTGGCTCTCCCAGCCATCTCCTTGCCTTTCCTTACCCAGTCCTCTTTGGTGGGCAGATAACCCAAACCAAAGGTATGCTGGTTGTGCGGCACTTCGACCGATACAGCGATGCACTTCCGACCACTGTTTCCCAATCCCATCCCGGGGATGTGTTGAAGCTTGTTCATGAGGTATATTGATTGTGCGCTGACATACACCTCCCCATCAACAGCCAAAATGTTCTGCACGACCCGGGCCTCAGCCAGAGTAAACCCTAATAAGAACACATCCTCCGTGCCGTGCTCAATTTCCAAGACTGGTATAGACACTTCTAGCAGCGGATGGATTGATGAATTTCCAAAAACAATAGCTACCCCCTTCCCATGAGGGTATTTCAACATTTGGTGCAAGATGCAAGAAACTGCCCTTACCTGGTGCAACCACGGTCACCCCAAAAGTAGGTTAAAGGTTGTGAGAACATCCAAGACATGGAAATCGATCTCGTGTTGTCCTGGACCAACCTGGGTCTAAATTTTGACAGTCCCCATCACCTCTCTGCTTGTGTGATCATACGCCCGAATCACTTAGGCAGTTGGCACGAAGTGCGCGGGCTTCAACCAGATTGCATATGTCGTCCTCGACAGGCACACATTAATGGCGGACCCAGTGTCGACCAGAACCACCGGTACCCACTTGCCTCTACATTCCACAGAGATGTAGAGCGGCTTGTTGTGATTTGCGCCCTCAGCAGTAGTTCTTTGTCAAAAAAGGTCAACATCGGGGAACCTCCTCCCGGAAAAACCAATCCAACTAGCTGCTCCGGCGTGGTGTCTATCGAGAGTTTGGCCTTCTCCATGGCTGAAAGGACGGCCTGTATATGTACACGAGAAGCCATAAGCAGTCCCTAGATGGAGATGTCTGCTTGTATCTTTTTCAACTGCTTCAACACAGCATCTTATTTTAGTTGCTTCTCTTTCTGTTTCTCTGCTTCCTTGTCCTTCCCGGACGCTTCTGGTTAATCTAGATGCGGGGGCATGAAATACCGCCCGCTCCTGATCATATGATCAACTTCACCGATGTACCAGGTATCATCAGGTTGATTGCTCCCCCAATCCTCATCCGTATGGGCAAGACATAGATCATCGTCTTCCCAGCACATTCGATCGGAAGCCGACAGACACCTGTCCGGCTTCGTTACAAAAATCTCTGTGCCCGCAGCACCTTGCGTTCCTGTACTCGCAGCACGTTCTGTTTCTATGCACGAGCATTTTCAATCTCCACAGGAGCTTTGGCCTTCCTAGCTCTCTCAGAATCTTCGATCCCTTCCTGTTCTAACTGCGTCAGTGCAGCTTGCTATTCAACATTTTTTGCATTCACAATGCCCAGTGGCATATATAAAGGCGTGAATGTTCTTTGGCCGCGAGGTTGGAACTTGGTTGTTTGTGGGTTGCTTCCGGACGCACCGGAGAAGGGTGTAGTTGCCAAGGTTCTTGGAGGGGTGGTGGTGACCATGCTTACTTCCGAAGCTCTAGCAGTTGTAGTACTACTTGTGCCTGCATTGTTGTTGCGGTTGAAGGTTCTCCTGGGTTGCTCTTTGTCATTGTCAATCAAGCCCTGCTTCAAGGCATCCTCGATCTGTGCTCCCATCTCATGCAGATCTAAAAAGGTAGGGAAGGGGAGCACGATCATTTTCTGCACCAGTTTGGGTTGGAGGTTGCGCACAACCATCTGTATTTGATCCTTATCCGTCGGCTTTATGGTCATCATTAAGGCCTTGGCCCTCTAGCGGGTTACGAATTCAGAAAAACTCTTCTTAGGCTCCTGCCTTGTTGTCTCGAGATCATGGGCTGTAATCTCGATTTGCATGTTATAGGAGTACTGTGCAATGAAAGCCTCGGCCATCTCATCCTAGTTCCACTTGACATCGTCTTCCAATTTTGCATACCAGATGGCCGCCACACCCGACAGGGTCCGGCCAAACAATGAAAGCTTCTGTAGCCTGGTGAGGCCCATCGACCTTAGTATGTCTGAAAATAACCTGAGATGCACCATGGGATCTCCGGATCTGTCAAAACGGTCAATTTGTGGCATCTTGAAACGGTCCGGCAGCGTCACAGCCGCGTCGATATACCTGTCCTCAATATCTGCGATGGACTTTACCCCCTGGGATTTCTTGAACAACTTTTTAAGCTTGCTCAACTTCAATGCTGTAGGATCCACCTCAAACTCAAAGGGCAAATCCGGTTGATTGATAGGCGTAGGTGCCTTGGATAGCCGGGTAATTAGTTCTGCCTACTGGGTCATGATCACAGCCTACTGTTTGGCAAGTTCCGCTTGACGAGCAGCGTCCTCCTACATGAGTTTCATACTTTCTTGAAGCTGACGCATCATTTCCTCCATCCCTGCCATGTTCTGCTGATCCAGCTGACTGACTGGTATATCTATCTCTATGGCAAAAATTGAGACCACGGCCTGACTGTCCACTGATGGGGTAGACCACTGCTCTGGCAACCTCTGCTCAGATACACTGCGTCTTCTCGACCTTCGTCTAATAACCGGGGGTAGAGAATGGAACACTGGTTGTCCGTCGACCAGATCCTCAGATCGATTGAGTCGGCGACCTCTAGTCTAGAGTGCTTGGGAAATATCTGCTTGGTCTGAAGCAATTGTGCTAAACTACCTAGCAAAAAGATAAATAAAGCAATAAGGAAATAAACAACCAGACAAACGGACAGCATAACAACGTAAATAAACACACAACACATAGTTGGGCATCACAACACACAGTTGATAAACTGAATAGACTGTTCTCAATTACTGATCATTGTTTCCAAATCACTGCCTCCAAAACTGAATCTGATACCCGCAGATAACTAATTCCCAAAATACTGAACTGGTGCCCACAGGCTTGATACCCAAACTTGTAAACTGATACATGCATTCCTGTAGAGACGCATTCTAAAAGCACATAGCAAACAAGTGAGAGCCAAAACACCCTTATGTTGGGGTAGGGTTTCCCTGTCCTATTTTGTCAAGAGCTAGGGTTTCACTACGCACGCAGCGGTTTCAAACAACTGATAATCGAGTAAGTAACCTGTCCTAGCTTGGAATGGTCACTATGGATTCCGAATATGCACTAGGTCGATTGGTCAAAGAGGGTGCCCCGATAAAAACCGGGGTTTGTGTTCCCATTGTGGCAGAGCCCGTAACCAGTCAACCTTATGGCACGCTTCTCAAAGCAAGCCTCCGGCAAACTGTTCAGGAATAACAGACGGCAAACACTGTGTCCTAGGCACACCAATGCAAATGCAATGCAAAGAAACACATAAGGGTAATCAAAACAAGATATCATGAGTTCGAGTCAAGTTCTCTAAACTCCCCAGTAGAGTCGCCAGAAATTATAGACATCCCCGAACGTCCCGGGAGGGAATCCCGTTTTGTTCATTGGGCTCACGACAATTCAGGACTCAACGTCACAATCCTGTATCTAATCTCGCAGAGTGCAATGCAAGATCGATGAATCATCAAAGAGTCCAAATCCGGCAAATCGTTTTGAAAACAAATTTTTAAAAGAAGAACCAAACATGGACTGCTTTGCCAGATATAGAGTCGCCACCTAAATATTTTATTTTTAGAAATTTAGGAAACCCTGACTTGTGCCTAAGGGCATGTGTCCGTCATCACCAAAGTTGCCTCGGCTCGGGAACTTGGGTACAATTGGGGAAGGTCACCTATGAGCACCCCCGCTCGCCCGATCAAAGATCGGCCACTACTAAGCATGATATCGAGTTTTGAAAACATATGTGCTCTTATTCCGGTTATTAGCCTAGAATTACTATGTGATGCGCACAGCATACAAGTATAGACTGGGTCGCTTAAATTGGAACAAAACATCTCATATTCATTTTGAAAAATGGTTTGAAGGTGCTACTCGCAAGTAGGCTAAGACGTGGATTTTGCCGCCCTCGGGTGGGCTTAGAAGACATGATTTTGCCACTCTCAAGTGGGCTTAAAACTCTCATTCATTGCATTGTTCCAATTCAAATAACCCAACCTCCACCCACAGGCATCCAGGCAGTTATATCACACAAGCACATAGCCTCATGGCAAGCATGCTATCATGGCAGTCACTCATACGCATGCGAGGGTGCTAAAGCATAAACACTTACCGAGTACTCCAAGCCAAAGAAAGAAACTAATTTGAAAACATGCATGAGTCCTAACTATGTTGAAAATGCCTAATGCAACTTAAGATAGGCTCGGCTATTCTAAAATGGCATATGAAATGCAACAACTGATACACGTATTCAACTCGGAATTGAAATACAATGCAGTTAGCATGATGCGCCGAGCCCGGTACATGCAATACAGATGAATGAATGCAATCATGCGAACATATAGATGCTAATTGAAACATGCCCTAAACTGACCATCATAAGCTAGTAAATAAAAGGGAGAAAGACGTGGGGTTGGAGGACATGCATCACACACAAGCACACTTATTACAACATTGCCCTCCTCAGAGGGTCCGAATAAATAATACATAACTGAATGAATAACGAATTACAGCTAATTATTGCATAACCCTAATTAATTAACAAATTAACAAAGATAAATAAACTAGCATGCAAATTAAACCAAAATGGACTGCCTCAGCTCGGTCTTGAATGATAAGGAATGCATGCATGCTTAAGTCGCCTTGTTGGGAAATCCATCGCGATGCCCCGGTTTGCCTCTGTTTGTAACTGGTCCCAAAATACAATACAAAGCTCCAGAAGGATGTTGACCAGTTTTGCTGCTGGTTTTCGGTTTGCTGTAACAAAGAAAAAGAAAGGGGCATGGAAAAGTATTTTCAACATATGTGTGCATGACCACTCTCCCCATCATTGCATAAGCTCTAGGGAGTATAGTCCTCGATCCTCGTGCCACCAATCACGCATTTTGATGCATGCTGGCCGAGGAGTCGAATTGCATAACTCGATGTAAAATGAATGCACATATAAACACAAAAAGGCCTAAACTCCGTCATGGGCAATCCGGAGTGTCGGCGATCGAGAATCGAGGCACGTTTCGTCACTTTGAGTACGAAACGTCCCTCATTTCCTACGTTTGGACTGTACCCTACTCCAAACACTATGCAACAACTAGAATGGCATGGCATGCAAACACAATGCAACGACTAGCATGCGATCCTCAAAGAAATGCAACTAAGACGTGCAAACATGCAAGGAATGACATGCAACGGTGCAACTAGCATACGCAATGCTATGAACTACGAATGGCATACTCAATGCACGTGAATTTATATGGCATACGCAATGCACATACAAAGATGGACTTGCATGAAAACATAATCAAGGCATACGCAATGCAACGATCAACCACACGACAACATAGACATGGCATACACAATGCAAGATGGACTTAAACTAAAATGAATGGGCCTTTTGGACTGAACCCTACTCCAAACACTATGCAACAACTAGAATGGCATGGCATGCAAACACAATGCAACGACTAGCATGCGATCCTAAAAGAAATGCAACTAAGACGTGCAAACATGCAAGGAATGACATGCAACGGTGCAACTAGCATACGCAATGCTATGAACTACAAATGGCATACTCAATGCACGTGAATTTATATGGCATACGCAATGCACATACAAAGATGGACTTGCATGAAAACATAATCAAGGCATACGCAATGCAACGATCAACCACACGACAACATAGACATGGCATACACAATGCAAGATGGACTTAAACTAAAATGAATGGGCCTCAGCCACACTCAAATCAGTGGCCAAACATGATGGAATTAGGCAACAAAACACATGCGAATATGCACAAATGGAAGGGACTGAACCTAAGGCATCAAATGCCACTCTACCAAAGCATGGCAAGGGATGAAATATGGCATGCGATCATACATTTTCCAAGTCTAAAATATGATGCAAGATGGTCCCGAATCATGCCAACACCTCACACAATGCATGCTAGATGGCCCAAATACCGAAATTAGTGAAGCGCATTACACTAGAGGTACACAAAGCAATGCACAAATGGAAAAACCAGCCCCAAAAAGACCCTAGGCAGGTCCAAGACAGTGGGAAAATGGTCTAAAATGATGGCTCAAAGTGCAAGGAAATGAAGCTCATGCAATGGTCCAAAAACGAGGCATACAAGCACAATTCTCAAACACATTTAAGCTCTGAAATATGATGCACAATGGCCCCAAATCATGGAAACACCTCAACATAAGCATGCAATAGGCTCCAAAACTCAAAGCTAGGCAAAGGTATTGAACTATAACCATGCATAGCAAGCATCATTCGACCATGCAAGAATGATAGGCTCCTTTGATAGGCTATAAAGAGGGTTGTTCTATACATGCAAGAAGGACACCCAAAATAGCAAAATGGGCTCTGGACAGAGCCTATGCAGGTCCTAAAACACATCAAAAATGGCCTGAAACATGGCTCGGAAGCATGAAAATAAGGGCTCCTTTGTAAGGCCAAAAATGCTAGTAAACAAGACAAGGGGTGAGAGGGTCACCACTCTCTGATTTTGGTGCTCAAAATAGCATGCTAGCCACTGAAAATCCACTGGATTTCAGTGGCTAATAGGCCAAACAAAGGCCAATGCAAAGGCTTAAGTGCATGGCTCAAAATAAGATGAAATAAAACATGCAAGGGGGTAGATGACCCCCTACAGAAAAATGGTCTCAAACAAATATGTTAAGGACCTCAAAATAAGACTTTTTTTAGTTTATGACAAAGCCCAAATATGCTTGCAAACTAAGCTAAGTGATGGAACAAAACAATGCCAAAAAGAGAGAAATAGAGTGTTACCCTTGTAGCCAAAAGGACCAGCAGCTTCTAGACCAAAACAGTAAGCCTTCAACCTCTGAAAATGGCCTCCAAGATGCTTAGAGTGATGGTGGAGGGGTTAGGCTAGGAGGTCGCATGTAAAGGTGCAAGAGCAAGGGACTTTGGAGCTTGAAATAGAGAGATAGAGAGGGGTGTATGTATATGCCTTAACCAAATTTTCTGAACCTTTTCTAATGAGGGAGAGGGTCTCTCTTATAGCCCAAGAGGTTCAAAGCTTCTCCTCGAAGCTTAAAGCCAAGTTTGAAGATCCTCCATACACGTGTATGGAGGATCAATTCTGTGGCTTCCAACTGGCACAGCTGACAACAACTCACAGTGACAAGACAAGGGGGAGTAGGCTGACCAGTTCAGGTGGTCGGCCGATCGCCTTCCCTGGTCGGCCGACAAGTTCAAAAGGGTCAAGTCCTCAAAAGGTGGTCAGCAGCCATGATTGGTGGTCTCCCAACTCAAAGCAAGCAAGTGGTGTGGTGGGAGACCAGTAATTATGGCCTAAAAGTGAGGGAGACCACTTACCTATCAAGAAATCGGTCGACCGAGGAAAAGTGGTCTCCAAGGAGAAAAGGTGGTCTCCCACCCTTGCACCACCTTCCAAACAATGAAAATAGGGTCCATGCCAAAAATGAACCAAGACGGATGCAAAACGAGGGTTCGGGGCCAAAATGCGCCACCGGAGGCCCCGAAAACTGACTGTTAAGCATCGAAAATGGCGTACGACCACGAAGGTGGTCTCCCGGGCCACAGTGTCCCTCTAGAGATAGGAAACAATGTGTGTGCTAAAAATCGGAGCAAACGGAGAAAGTTAAGCGGTCCCGAACCGAGGCGCACGACCGACGGCTCCGAAAATCGGAAACTAGTCTCCAAACGGGAAAAGCGGCCTACAACCACGAAAAGTAGCCTACGGCCACTGAGATATGGTCTACGAGACCTCTCCCTCCGTTAGGGAAGAGAAAACAGAACCTAGTTTGTAAATCGAGGCAAAACACAAAAGGGGTCCGAGGCCTGAAAACAAGGCTCTCAGCCGAGACTCTGAAACCTCGAAACGAGCACAACATGCGCAATCACCGAGCGCTCAATCAATGACGTCTGAGTCTTAAGGTCGGTCAAAAATGGGGTGTCTACAGATAGTTTTGAAGAAGTAAGGACCAGTCCAATTGGGTCTGAACTTGCCTCTAGAGTCATGGATGGGAGCTCGGCTGTCTTTCAGTACCAAATCCCCTTATTTGAGATTTTGGGACATAACTTTCTTGTTAAAAGCCCTGGCAATCCTGTGGTGATCACCTTGAACATGGTACAGTGCTTTCAACCTTCTCTCATCGAACAACATCAATTCTTCAAACCTGCTCTGCTGCCAGTCCACCTTTGTTATTTGACACTTAGCCACAACTCGTAGTGACGACACTTATATTTCGATTGGCAGAATAGCTTCCATCCCATAAACAAGAGAGTAGGGAGTTTCCCATGTAGACGTCCGGGTTGAAGTTCTATAACCCCAGAGTGCAAATGGCAATTTATTTGGCTAGTCCCTGTAGGTCTCAACCATTTTCTGCAAAATATGCTTACTGTTCTTGTTGGTGGCCTCAACAGCTCCATTGGTTTGTGGTTGGTATGTAGATGACTTATGAAAAGCCACGTTGTATTTCTCCAACAAGTCAATTACTTCTTTCTTGAAATGGGAGCCATTATCTGAAATGATCTCATTTGGGACCCCATATCGGTAAATGATGTTATTTCGGATGAACTTAGCCACATGCGCTGCATTCAACACTGTATAAGACTGAGCTTCCACCTACTTTGTGAAATAATCAATTTCCACCAGAATGTATTCATGCCCATTTGACCCTTTCGGTGTGACTGCGCCGATGACGTCGATTTCCCAGATTGAGAAAGGCCATGGTGAAGTCATGTTGTATAGCTTCAATGGCGGGATATTCATGCGATTGGCATGAATTTGGCATTTATGGCATCGACGAACATAACTGATACAATCCTCCTCCACAATGGACCAGTAGTAACCTTGCTTGAGAATCTTCTGGGCTAACATTATCCCGTTTATGTGCACTCCACACTTTCCTCCATGGATGGCCTCCATTAGGCGCTTTGATTCCTCTGCATGGACACACAACTTGTGTATTCCCAGATGACCCCTCTTGTACAATTTACCTCCGCAGATGATAAATTGAATGACCATCCGCCATATTGCCCTCTTATCTTTGGCATTTCCCCCTGGTGGGTAAACCTCTTTTTCCAAGAAGTTCCAAATATCATAGAACCAAGGGTTTTTATCGTGAACTTCATTTATTGCAGCGATAGACTTGTAGGCCGGCGTATACCTCTGCTCAATGATGATCGGACATATCCGGACTCCAAATAGGATGTCTATCATGGAAGATAGAGTTGATAAGGCATCAGCGAACCTGTTGTTCTCTCTTAATAGATGCGTGAAAGTCAACTTCTCAAACCTAGGAATCAGAACATCCAGGATTTGGTGATAGATCTTCATCTTTTCTTCTTTGACTTTCCAGTCTCCATTCGCTTGAGACACAACTAGGTTCAAGTCCCTGATGACATCTAACCTTTTGCCCATAGTTCCAAGGCGGCTTCCAAACCAGCAATACATCCCTCATATTCTGCTTTGTGATTAGATACCTTGAACCGGAGTTTGAAGGCAAAGGGTATATAGAAATTGTCGGGTGCTATCAGCAGCACCCCTATCCCATAACCGTACTGATTAGATGCTCTGTCAAAGTGCATTGTCCAAATCTCTTCCTCGACTTGCAAGATAGCTTCATCTGGGAACAGGTATTCTACCGTTTCATCCCCTTCCACTGGGTGATCTACCAGGAACTCAACTATCGCTCTCCCCTTCATAGACTTGTGAGTAACATACTTCAGATCAAATTAGTGGAGAAGAAGCAACCAACGGGCTAGCCTACCCATAAGAGTTGGTTTCTCAAAGAGATATTTGATGTGATCTAATCTCAAAACCAGAGTTACAGAGTGAGCTAAGAAATAGTGCCTCAACTTCCTGGTAGCCCATACCAAGGCTAGGCAAGCTTTCTTCAGTGGAGTGTAACGAGTCTCATAATCCAACATTTTCTTGCTCAAATAATAGATGGCTTTCTCCACCCTATCCTCGGATTCTTGAGCAAGCATGCATCCTATCGTTGTGTCCGTTAATAACAGATACAAAATCAAGGACTTCCCTGGCTCTAGCGGCGACAACACAGGTGGATTCTGAAGGTACTGCTTGATCTACTCGAAAGCAAATTGACATCGATCATCCCATCAAAACTTCTTCCCTTTCGTCAGGAGACCAAATAGTGGTTCACAAGTCAAGGTTAATTTTGAAATAAACCGCCTTATGAATTGCACTTTATCCAGAAAGCCTTGCACCTCTTTTTCAGTCCTTGGTGGTGGCATTTCTTGGATGGCCTTGATTTTGGAAAGGTCTACCTTGATGCCCCTCTGTGTGACCAAGAAACCAAGCATTTTCCCTGTTGTTACATCGAAAGTACACTTCCGTGGATTCAACCTTAGTCAGTATTCTCTGATCGGTTAAAAGAATTTCTTCAAGGTGGTATAGTGGCCCTCTATTTCCTTGGACTTGAGAATCATGTCGTCCACGTACACCTCAACCTCTTTATGGATCATATAATGTAGAATTGTGGTTGCAGCCCGTTGATAGGTAGCCCCGGCATTCTTCAGCCCAAACGGCATCACTCTGTAGCAGTAGGTTGTCCACGGCGTAGTGAAAGCAGTTTTCTCTCTGTCTTTGGGTGCCATTAGAATCTGGTTATACACGGAAAATCCATCCATGAAGGAGAGCAATGCATGGCCTGTGGTGTTGTCCACCAATTCATTGATGTGCGGCAGAGGAAAATTGTCCTTCGGATTAGCTTTGTTCAGATCTCTGAAATCCACACACACTCGAATTTTGCCATTTTTCTTTGGCATTGGAACAATGTTGGCCAGCCAAGTTGGATACTCAGATACTAGCAAGAACCCTGCGTATATCTGCTTGGTGACCTCCTCCTTAATCTTTAAAGCCTAATCTGGGGGTATTCTCTGCAACTTTTGCTTGATGGGTCAAACCTCGGGCTCGAGAGAGATCCGATGATGTATAATCTTAGGATCGATTCCGGGCATGTCGTCGTAGGACCGTACGAAAACATCTTTGAAATTTTTTAATAAAGCGACTAAGCGCTCGCGCTCCTCCGAAGACAACATTGACCTGATCTGGACTAGATGTGGACCCTTCTCAGTACCCACATTAAAAGCAATGATTTCATTAGCAAGGGGTTTTGCAAACCTCTCCTCCTCCCGATTAATCAAAATTTTCAAAACAAGAGAAATTCATTTCCCATCATTTTCATTAAAATTTTGAAAATCATGATTAATGCAATAAACAAGAGGTACAGAGAAATACTCAAAATCTGCCATGGCATTCTCATTCACAAGGTCAAGCTGATCTAGTTCCTCGGTTATAACCAACTCAAAGGAAAAAAAAAAGGACGACCTAGACAAAACCTCGGCATCCAGGTTATCAACCCCAGGAATACCGGACCTAGACTCAAAAAAACCAAAACCTGATTCCAACTTCACAGACTCTATGGAATCAGATTCTGGCTCACAACTCGACTCAGAACTACTAGATAGGTAGCCCTCCTCCAGCTACCAAATGAGGGATGGTGTGTCAGATGCATCCAAGATACTGCTAGAAGGGTTCACGCCTAGTTGGCCCCTGATCATGGAAACGGTCAGGTTATCCCCCAAGCTCTCTGAGTTGATTGGAGGATTAAAACGGAGACATGCCAGTGTTGCTCCTACTTCGAGCACGCTACTGTCGGAATCACTTTCTTTACTTTTTGAAGCTTCAACAGTAATTGGCTCAGCCTTTTCCTCTATATCACTGTCTTGCAGCTGCAAGTCAAAGAAAATCTCAAAGCCGAGAATCCCCTGCTTCTCAGAGTTGAACCAGGGCTCGGGTAAACCACAGAATGGGAAGTCTTCACCCTTCTGGACAAATAGCCATTCAAGGTTCCTCGGATTGGTCTATGCACAAGTTTGTATCGCTTCCCAGTCTGCTTAGCTCTGGTTCTTCCTGCCATCTCTTTTGCTTTCCCTTTTCTCACCCAGTCCTCTTTGGTGGGCATACAACCAAAAGCAAAGGCATGCGGCTTGTATGACACATCAGCCAATGCAATGACGCCTTTCGGACAACTCTTTCCTAGCCCCACTCCTGGCATGTGTTTGTAGACACCCCATTTTTGACCGCCCTTAAGACTTGGGCGCCGCTGAGTGTTTACTTTGTGATGAAAGTTGTGCAGTGCAAAGGTTTGATTTCTTCAGCAAGAGAAACGTCAAATCCCAACCTTACACCCCATTTTTTGACTAATGATTTTAGACCTTAAAACCCTCTCTTTCAAAATATTTTTGAAACAAAGTTGCTACGATGTTCCAAGGTTCGTATTTCGTTAAATGTTGCGCTTTTCGGTAAATCGAGCAAGGACAATGTAGAAATGAATGAAACAAAGGTGAACCCTTTGAAAAAAATATTTAAAACATCTTTTTTATAGGTTTGGAATTGAATAAAATTGGAGGTGAGAGAAGAACATTAGTTGGGGGAGAAGTTGGGCATGAATCGTTAAGAAAGGGTCAGACAGCCTTCGCTAAATCGGGCCAATCCTTTTCTACACTTGGATTTCAGCTATGAGGCCATCACTGTTGGAAATTGGACTTTCGGGGCTTCATTTTACACTCATGAATCTCTTAAAGCCATGTCCGGATGAGGGAGATATGCCTGGTTGAAGTTTTGCATGAATCCAGTTGGACCGGAACTGAGCAGTTTTCACTAAAAGAGGGATACCTCTTAAAACACTTGGAATTTTGATACGAGGCTTCCACCATTGGAAAGAAGCCTTCCGGGGCTTTAGTTTCGGTTCAAGAATGACCTAAAAATGAGTCCAGGTGAAGGAGTTATGCTTGTTTGAAGTCGGAGACAGGGACCAGTTTTTGCTGTCGGCCACTAGGGGAGTGTGCCGGCCACAAATGGAGTTTTTCAGCCATAGGTTGGCCAGAAGTGATCCTAGTCGGCAACCATTAGCGGCTGGTCGGCCACAAATGTCCTGAAAGCCCATAATTTGTTGATATTTCTCTTCCAACTGTCCTATACTGCTCCAGCTGTCTCTAAATCAAATATTTTGACCAAGGCTCTTATTTTTCAATATATGGAGGCCATATCTCTCATTTTGGAAGGTTAGAAAGTTTGGGAGTCTCTCTCTATAATCCCCTCTCTCTAGAATTCTCTATCTCTCTCTCTCTCTCTCTCTCTCTCTAATTTGTGCTTCAAAGTGGGAATTCTCTACACATTTGCATACAACCCCTTAACCAAATTGGACCACCTTGGGGCTAAGGTATCTTAGGACCTATTTTGGGTTGTTGAAGGGTTATTTGAGCCAAAAAAGTGGCTGTTTAAGTGCTGTGTTTCAAAGTTATAAGTCTTACCTCTTTTAAGCTCTTTGCACATAGTTGTTTTGCCATCTTTTTGTGTTGTTTTGAGCCTAGTTTTAAACTACAAAAAGTTCTGATTTTTGAGCCTAAACATGTTGGCTTAAAGCCATTTTGTGCTAAGGGGTTGTATCTCCCTTCTTGTTGCCTGTTTGTATGTGCCTTTGCATCATCTCTTAGCATGTAAAAGTCAAACTTTTTTGGCTGTTTAAACCATTGAAATTTAGAGTTATTTCAATGGTAAAAAGTGTGTTTTAAAGTCCCAAAATGGAGGGGGTTACCTCCCCTCATTGTCTCTCTCTTTCATGCCTAGTTAGCATTACAAAGTAGCACGATTTTGTGGCTTAACTTTGTTTAATCTCAGCATATTTTAGGCTTTGTTTTTATGTGTTTCAACTCTATTTTGTGTTGGTTGGTGCACTTGAAGCTTGCTTTTTGTACTTGTAGTGCAATTATGCTTACTAGTCTAGCATGCCTAATGAGTTAACCCATCATTCTAGTTTGCGTTAGCTTGACTCCAGCACATTTTAGCTACTGTTTTGACATGCTTTAAATCTTTTTTGGGTCGATTAAGCCCTTCGAGGCTTGCTTTGCATGGCTATAATGTAACGGTCTTCACTAGTCCATAGTTTTGAGGCTTTAAGCATGAAGTATTTGAGTTGTTTGCATGTTATAGTCTCATTTAGCATGTGATTTCAGTGCATATATCTCTATCACACTCTCACATATTTCACTCTTTCATTGGTTTTGAGAGTTGTGTTTTGTGCCTTGTTCATGGGCTAACATGTGAGCATGTTTTTCTTGCCTTTTGTGCCTAAATCTCAGCATGTTTTAGCCACTGTTTTGACATGTTTAAGCTCTGCCCAGAGTTGGTTTGGTCATTTAAGTTTGATATTGCATGCCTCTAGTGTAGTGCTCTTCACTAGTTTTGTACTTTTGGCTTTTGAACATGTTGTGCATGTGTTGCTTGCATGTTGTAGCACATTTTTTCATGCCATTTCAGCACTGAAAAGTCTGCAACCTCCCTCTATTCTTCACTTTTTAATTTGCTTTGAAAGTGGTCTTGAGCCCCTTGTTGGCTTGAGTGTGAACTTAAGGCTCTCATGCCTAATGGTTTTAACTCTGTCTTGAGGGTTCCTCCTAACCAACAGCATGAGGCCTCTTTCATACTCAAGGCACTTGTGGTTTAGACCATTTTTCCCATTAGAGGACTCTCACATTGTACTTAATCGATTAAAGGATTAATCGGTAATTTAAAATGAGTACACAAAATGAATCAAGTAAAATATGAACAAGATAAACATATTTTGTTGCATTGCATGTGTTTGGATCGGACGTTAATCCAAACACAAGAAATGTGGGATGTTTCAAACTCAAAGTGATGAAACGTGTTACGTTTCTTGGTCGCCGTCACCCTTGATCATGCATGATAAAGTGGTGGCTCTTCCAGTCTTATTTGTGCATTCATTAAGCTTGTATAAGCTTGGTTCTTTGACCATTATGCATTGAAAATGCTTTGTTGAAGGCTTAAGAGTCGAGAATTACACTCCTTTGAGCTTGAGAAATGATAAGGAGGGTAATAGTACATATATTGTGTGAGAATGCATTACTTTGCCTCTGTTTGTTCTCTATTGTAGCAAAAAGAAGAATTCCAGGGAAAAGGTGGCCGACTGGCCACCAGTGGTGGCCGACAGCCACCTATGGCAGTTGACCGGCCATCAGTGGAAAAGTTGTTCAAAGTGTTCCTGAGTTAGAGCAGAAGCAATCTGGAAATTGGTGCAATGTTTAGAGATCAAGCAAAGTGCAAACAGAGGCATCCAAAGGCAAGGTGGTTGATTTTCGAGAGGAAACCAACCGAGCATGCATGCGTCCCTCGCCCTTGAGGCCATTATAATTGTTTTAATTTGTTAGCATAGCTAATTATTTATTTCGAGTGTTGTACTTAATTAGTTTTTGTAACTAGTTATTCAATTTCAATGAGTTGTAATTAATTAGCTTAGATAGTTAATTAGTTTAATTGCTTTAATTAGCTTAGCATAGCTAGTTATTCAATTATGTTGTAATAATTAGTTGGCTAGAAAAGTTAATTAGTTGGTTTGTAATAATTAGCTTAGCTTAGTGTAGCTTAGCTTATTTATTCGGACCCTCCTTCGTGAGGGCATAATGTTGTAATAAGTGTGCTTGAGTGTGTGCATGTCTTCCAACCCCACATCTTCCTCCCTTTTACTTTAACCGCTTTTGATGGTTAGATTAGGGCATATTTCAATTAGCATACCTTATGCTTGCATGCGTGCATTCATTCATTTGTCGTACATGCACCGGGCTCAGCGCATCATTCAAACTGCATTGTATTTCAATACACTTCCTTGAATACGTGTATCAAAGCATGTTATCAAATTGTTGCAAATACATAATTAGATAGCTGAGCTTATTTAGTTACATTGTTGCATGTGTTGCATTAGGCATCTAGCATAGGTAGGATCATGTATATTTCTAACTAGTTTTTGTTTTGGCTTGGAGTCCACTGTGAATTTTACACTATAGCATGCTTGCCATGAGGCTATTTGCTTAAGTGCTTAACTGTGTGAATGCCTGGGAATGAAGGCTTGTTGCATGAATTGGAATAATTCGGCGAATGGATATTTTAAGCCCACTTTGCGAAGTGGCAAATCATGTTTTAAGCCCATCATGTTTGGTGGCAAATCCGTGCTTTTGCCCACTTGAGGGTGGCATTTTCAAACCATTTTCAAAAACAAACATGAATTGATTTGTTCCAAATCTTGTGTATAGCGATCCCAGGTTTACCCTTGTCGTACAGTGATCCGGACATGTGTCCGTGGATGTTAGTAGTTGATCATTACCTTGTGTACATCCTTTCTTACTTTGTATTTGAGTTATAGGATGTGTAGGGCAGGTTTGTTACAGGTTGGTTGAGATTAGAAACTAAAACTAGTTGCCCAGATTTTGACCTGTCCGCTCGAGCGGGGGTTTTGGCGCTCGAGCGGGAGTTTCACCCATCCAGTATTTCCTGTGCAGTGTTCGACGCTCGAGCGTGGGATTGGCCGCTCGAGCGGGTTTGTGTGAGTGACGCTCGAGCGGGGAGTTGGAAGCTCGAGTGGGTGACCTGTCTGCAAAAGTTCTGGGAGTGTGTATCCGGAGCTCGAGCGGGGAATTGGCTGCTCGAGCGGGAGTCTGTGAGTGACGCTCGAGCGGGGCATTGGACGCTCGAGCGGGGAGACTGGGTTAAAGCTCCGTGTTTTGACTTTTCAAATCACTTTTTCACTTTCTCTTCTCTCTCATACTTTTCCAAAAACACCATTGTTGAGCCTCTTACTCTAGAACTCTACCTTCTCTCTAGGTTTTGATCTAGTAGGAGTGATTTACTCATCTTTGGCCTTTACAAAAAGGTTGTTGATTGTCGAGGGCTACATTTTAATTTGAAAATTTCAGAATTTGGAGCATGTTGGGTTTTGTCATCTTCTCCCTTGGGGCTCCGGATTTGAGGTAGGGATATCCTACTCCTCTCTATGGATTTTGTCTTTAGATTTTAGTATTTTGAGTTGTTGGGGTTGGTTTGGTAGTTTTGTGAAAGTTTGGGGCTTTTGTGTGATTTTACAAAAGTTGGGGTTTTATTTATAATAAACCTAGATGCATGTTTGGCATAGAGAAATGGAATAAATGTTGAATCGTTGATGAAAATGGGACCCTAAGGGTTGTAATGTTAATTATGGAAAATGACCTAATTACATTGTTTGATTAATTGGGATAATTAATTGTGAGAAATGAGGAAATGAAATGGAATTGTTGAGATTGGGAATGCATGGGGTTAAAGGGTGTAGTTGAATTATTTATCACTCACCGAAATGAAATGTTGATTGAATATCCATTGTGCATTTATTTTCTGTATAGAAATAACTGCTTTGGGCTATCGGTAGAGGATAGTCGTGATTGTTGTAGACAATGCATGATGATTAGGCAAACGAAAACTAATCCACTGAATGACGTCATGATTATGATGATTAAAAAGAACACGTTAAATTTTATGGTGTTGCGTGATGATGTAGTAATTATTTTATATGCATGTGTTGTTGCTTAGAGGAATAGGGGATGTACTCCGCGGTTTAGGGGAAGATGGGGGATGTACCTCTAAACCGGATAGGTATTTGGAGGAGATAGGGGATGGACTCCGTAGATAGAGCTCATATGCTTATCTATTATTGTGTTGACAGAGCTCATATGCTTGTCATTGGTAGTGTGATAGTGCTCATATGCATATCTGTGGAAGTGATGATATAGCTTGTATGCTTATCTGTTGTTGTGTGATATAGCTAGTATGCTTATCTATTATGAAATGGGAAGTGTTTGATATGAGTTACTGTCTCATATGAGTTGTTTGGCCAGGTTCTGAGCCATGGTTGTAAATTGAGAATTGAAAGGAATTGGAAAATGGACTGTAATATGGACTTATATGTCATGAAACCGTAGAATGTGATAAGGGAAAGTATCTGTATTGGCCATCTATCAACTGCTAATCTCTTAGTCATTGTTCATATTTGGTTTAGTGTATTTCTACTGGGCTGTGGCTCACCTTATATGGGAATATCATTTTCAGGTACAGGTAGCATGCCACCTCCAAGGTCATAGCTTGGGAGGCTAGAGGCGGACAGATTTTTGTTGTTTAAGTTCCCTTTTGATGTATTACATGTATATTCAAGCCGAGGGCTCAAGGTGTAGATGAGTTAGTACTCTTTTGTTGTAATCAAGTGTTAACTTGGAAAGCTGTAAGCCCGTAGGGCATTTTGCTTTTGTTGTTAACATGTAATACTTTTGTAATGAAACTCTGATGAATAGAAGATTGTGGATATTTCATATGTCAATAAATGTTTTATTTGATGGGTTTAATATTTTTTTGTTTTGAGGGCGTTACATTGTGACATATTCTATATTTGTGTACGTCACATAGTAAAGTTAGTTAATAATCGGAATAAGAACACATGTGTTTATAAAACAACATATCATGCTTAGTAGAGGCCGATCTTTTGATCAGGCGAGCGGGGGTGCTCATTTCAGGACCTTCCCCTCTCGTACCCAAGTTCCTGAGCGGAGGTAACTTTGGTGATGACGGACACGTGGCCTTCGGCATGAGTCAGCGTTTTCTAAATTTTCGAAAAATAAAATATTTAGGTGGCGACGCTGTAATCTGGCAAAACAGTCCAGTTTTGGCATTATTTGATTCAAAATCTATTTTCCAAAATGATTTACCGAATTGGACTCTTTGGTGTTTATCAGTCTCACATTGCACTTTGTGAGATTAGATTTACAACCGTGACAGGAGTCCAAACTGTGGGACGAATTCGAGCTCTCCAAAAGGGGGCGTGAACAAAGTCGAGGCCACAGTTTCTAGCGACCCTGTTAAAGATTTAGAAAACTTGACTCGAACTCATGATATTTTGCTTTATCTACATTTATGTGTTCTTTGCATTGCATTTGCATAGGTGCACCTAAGTCATAGTGTTTGCCATTTGCTATTCCTGAACGGTTTGTCGGAGGCTTGTTTGGAAAAGCGTGCCATAAGGCTGACCGGTTGCGAGCTCTACCACGATGGGAACACAAACCTTGGATTTGGACTATTGATGTACCGTTTGATCCTCCTTTCACTTCTTAGTGTTAGGAGTGAGAGGTATATTAGGTGGTCATGTTGAGGCACCTTTTTTGACCAATCGACCTAGTTGCATATCGAAAGCCATCGAGATTATTCCAAACTAGGATTGGTTCCTCACCCCAATGCAGGATTTTATGAAACCGCTTGTTTGCGTAGTGAACCCCTAGCTCCTGACGAGATTAGGACAGGGGAACCCTACCCCATCATAGGGGTGTTTTGGCTCTCACTTACTTGATATGTGCTGTTAGGGTGTGTCTCTACAGGAATACATGTATCAGTTGCAAGTCTGGGTATCCGTTTAAGGGTATTAGTTTTGAGGAAGAAAATTTTGGGATAGAATTCAGTAAAGAGTACAGTCATTCAGCTATGCTATATCTGTTTTGGTGAAATTCGGCTAAGATGCTGTATGTTTTCTCTTTTGTAAGGTAGTCCTGGAACCATAGCTTCAGAAGGCTCTAATATCCCCCAGGTACTCTGGACTTGTGCCGATAGACTTTGTCCGGTGAAAATTGTTCAGAAACAACCTGTGTTTACCTCACTCCCCCTAGAGTACAAGGCGGTGGAGAGTCAGGAAAAATTCACCAGTGCAGTTTCTACACCAGTCACCCCTAAGTTCACCCAGGTCTAGTCTGGTCTAGGAACAGTTGTCTGCATTCAGCTTAGCACGAGATCAATCACCCATTCCCACGGCTCAGTATGCCCCAACCAATGTGGAAGAACAGATACAACACCTGCAACAGAGAATTGAGGCACTGCAGCAGGATGCAGTCCATTAGGCTGAAGTCACGGCTCGTCAGGCCAAAGTGATAACCCAATTACAACAACAACAGCCTTAACCGATAGTAGCTTTTGCATCTCATGCACTTCCCACAGGTAACCCGACACCCAGAGCCACTATCCATACTGCTAATGTCCAAGAGACTCAGGGCAATCCGGCAGAGCCAATCTCAGAACAGGCCTCTAAAGCTCCTGTCTATCAAGCCCAAGCTCTGTTTGAATTTAAAGTTGACCCAACTGCACTTAAGGTCAATAAACTGGAGAAGTTATTCAAACGAGCACAAGAAGTGAACTCCATCTTGGATTTAGAGGATGGGTATACTGAATCTGCAGTTACCTTACCAGAGCGGTTTAAAATGCCGCATATCGACCGCTCCGATAGCTCTAGAGACCCAATGGTGCATCTCCGCCTGTTTTCTGATCTCCTGAGGCCAATGGGTTTGACCCCAGCCTAGAAGTTGTCACTATTCGGCCGAACCATGTCTGGGATAGCCACAATCTGGTATGCAAAATTGGACAGCTTTGTGAAACAGAATTAGGAAAAGCTGGTTGAGGCCTTCATTGCTCAATACTCCTACAATACAAAGATTGAGGTCACAACTCGTGATCTCGAAGCCACCCGCCAAGAGCTAAAGGAAGGTTTCTCAGAGTTCATGATGAGGTGGAAAGCAAAGGCCTTGATGGTGACTACAAGGCCTTCCAACAAAGATCAGATCAGGATGATTGTTCGGAATCTTCATGGCAAGTTGTTGTAGAGGATGATCATTCTACCTTTGTTTACCTTTCCAAGCCTTCATAAAATGGGGGTTCAAATAAAGGATGCTATCAGACAAGGGATCTTTGTGGGAGATAATGAGCCTTTGAAGAATAATGTTAGTCACAATTCCAATGCTACTACTGATGGTAGCACAGCTGCGAAATGCTCAGAAGTAGACACTATCACCACTTCCTTCAATGGCCAAAAACCAACCACTTCAACTCGGCCCCAAGCCCGAAATTTCCATCCTCTTTACATGAGTCTCTCTCAGGCGTTGAAAATGCTGCGAGAAGAAGGATACCTAGAGCTCCTAGAACCTCAACGCCTTCCAAATCCTCTTCCACCAAGATATGACCCAGCTAAATACTGTGCCTATCATCAACAGCCCGGTCATGATACCAACCGTTGCATCCGCCTCCGTCATAAGATTCAGGATCTTATTGACGAAGAGACCATACCTCCACCAGAAGGACCTCGGGCTAGTACTGACCCATCACCTCCCCATCTCAATCTAATCCATACACTCCTGTCTACCTACAATCCCAGCATATACATCACCCCAGCCCATCTACCCAAGCCTGAGGTGTTCATTCTGGAAAGCACGAACTTGTGCATGATGGATGCACAAGAACCCCATTCATCTTAAACTCGTGAACCCACTACTTCTGAGCTATTGAGAATGATTGAAGATCTTTAGAGAACTGTGGCAGATCTAGCCTTTAGAATATTGGCTCCGTCATCGACCACATCACATGCCAAAAATTTCATGCCAAAAGGCTCCCCAATCTTGGGACGGGCTACATTTGAAGAAGGGCAATTCCTTGGCAAAGTGGAGACAAGTGGTAAGAACAAGGTCGGGGCAAGCATTGGTCCTCATGAACACATTCTATAGGCTATTAAGGCTTTGAAAGTCGAAGGACTAAACAAACAGCAAGTGCTCACAGTTGTTGCAAAAACTGTGGATGACACTTTTGCTACTCACGGTGAAAGCCTTCTAAATCAAGGGGCAAGCCAGGAAAAGGGATGTCGTACCAGAAACGCCCCTTTCAGCTCTAATATTATACTCGGAAAAGATCATCAAACCCAGTCAGCACCTACCAACCCCATTGCTAGTATATCCAACACTTCACAAACCTTGAAGTACCAACCTCAAGGCCAAAGGGTCTTCACCCCGCTTTACATGTCCTTATCCAAAGCCATGGGCGTGTTGATCAAAAAAGGCCATCTCAAACCCTTTGAGCCTCAGCCTCTTCCAGATCCTCTTCCAGCCATGCATGATGTTGCCAAGTACTGCGCTTTCCATCAACAAACTAGCCATGACACTGACAGTTGCTTTCGTCTTCGCTATGAAATATAAGATCTGATTGACAACAAAGTCATCGTCGCACCAGGCTCTACAAAGTCTATCAGCACTAGATCAGTGAACTTGGGGGATAATGTTATCATTTGATCGGGGATGAACCGACTGCTAATGGTGCTCAATTTACTCCAAATGTGGTGGATGGCACACACTATTTTGAGCAATGTGCAAATGTTGTTTATTGTGCTTTCTGACTTGGGTTTTCGGTCAGTCTTGTCATGTTGTTTTGAGCCTGTCTTATTGTAGCAAGTCAGCCCTGTTGCGTTAGAGTCAGGTGATTTCGGGGGTGTTACCTCGGATATCACTATCTTGTTTTGTGTTTGTCTTTTACACTCTTTCTTTTGAGTCTGTTTCTACCATGGAGACAGTTGTGCCAGCAGATTAGAATGAAACAACAGAGCTTTTCACCTACTTTTTTGTGCCTTGAAATCATTGCATTGACCTAAGTTTTTCAAGACTTTTCTAACATTATGACGAAAACAAAAAGGAAGGAATTCCTCAGGATTTCCAAAATTTGATCAAATTGAGAGAAAGAGATGCAAGCTAAGCCCTTAATGAATGAGATCATGTTTGTTAATGTGAGTACTGAGAAGGATCCTGGCTTGATCCAGGTTGGTTCTACATTGTCTTCAGCATGAGCGACTGGTCATTTTCTTAAAACATTTCAAAAAATGTTTTGCATGGTCCTGCAAAGACATGTGTAGAATTGATCTTGAGATTGTGCAGCATAGGATCATTCTCAGCCTTGAGAGTCCCCGTTTGCCTTCAAACCTTGAACCTTGACTCAGAATGTTCAAGCAAACAATCACAATATAAGGCGTGTATGGCCGGATCAGAAGCAACCCTTGGACTAAGGGCAAGAAGGTCAGATCAAGAAGGTCAAATGTGATCAAAGGAAGCTTGCAAAGCTTGATGAAAAGTAGCCCTTGAACTAAGGGCAAAAAAATGTCAGATGTGCTCAAAGATTCAAAGGATGGGACATTCTTCAAACCTATGAAGACCGGCAAGAAATCCAAATCCCAAAATTTGAAAGAAGGAAATTATTGTTGAAGGATAACTGAGCTCCTATCCACAACACTAGGGGCAAATTCAAACACGATTGGATGGACTCCTACATCATTAACAAACAACAGCCATTCTCCTGGATTTAGATGGCTTCGAGATCCTACGACCAGTCAACATGGACAAGTTACACTTTTTTTTATCCTTGAGAGGCTCGCTGGGCCGAAAACTCAGAAGGGCGACCCAGGCAAAAGTTAGAGCAAGATAAAGAAAAAGAAAAGAAAAAGAACAAAAATGAAGAAAAAGAAAAGAAAAAGAAAAGAAGAAAAGAAAAGAAAACAACACAAGAAATGAAAAAAAGAAAAGAAAAACAGAGCTTGCAAGGTTGAAATCCGAAAGGGCGGCTTTGGCAAAAGTTAGAGCACAAAAGAAGAGTGTCAATACCCAAG
This sequence comes from Camellia sinensis, assembly GCF_004153795.1. Lineage (NCBI taxonomy): Eukaryota > Viridiplantae > Streptophyta > Magnoliopsida > Ericales > Theaceae > Camellia > Camellia sinensis. The sequence goes on along the minus strand of NW_021025440.1, from coordinate 227,458 downwards.
TGCACCTTTACCCAGAACTACGTCAAGCCCGATTCTCATGTTTGGGATACGTAGGCAACTTCATCTTGAAGTTCGGCCCAAATCATTTTTAACCTTCTTGGCTCATCCATGTTGATTGGTTTATCCTTGTTCAACTCGGCTATCCTATTCATGTATAAATTGGCTCAACTTCATTCAAAATTGGACTGTCCAATTCTGTTAGAAAAGATTCAACTACAAGATGATTCAAAGCTCAAATCTGAGGTTGTGCATCTCGAGAGTAGATTCCTTGTTAGGTAACCAGTGGCCATTTGCAAAAACAGTTTTGAGCGTTTTTAATGAAGTTGATTAGTTTTCTCGAAAATTATTCTATTTTTCCAAAACTGGACCGTTTCTTGGACGCAAAAAAGGAAAATTTTCAATGCTCACAACATGACTTGCATGATTTCAAATCAGAAAATCAAACAAGTGTGTTAATCTAACTCTCATGTAGATCAAAACTGTTTTAGTAAAAAGCCAAAACAAAAAATGACCAAAATAATGAACTAGGGGTACAGTTGAGTCAGGTTTCCTGTCTTTTCCCCATTATCAACGTACTCACCAAAAAAGGGCACAACTGAAACTAATAACAGAAGACCAAAAGACTTTTTGATCCTCCAAGCAGTAAGGTATCAAGCCAAGTGCGAAGCACAAGCTAGATTGGAGTAGTATATTCCACTCCCTCATCTGGATAGGTCTGATCGCATCCAAACTGACCGAGAGCATCGTGAACCGATGTCAATTACAAATATGCTGCACATCCAGTCACACCACAACTCCTCTGTGGGATAGCTCACTATTGTGAGCGGAAGAATGAGAATCTAGTAGAATACTAGGGGCACGAGCCCACGACTTCCAGCTTATCCATCAACCACCCAGGGGAGGGATAAAAAAAAGAAAAGAGATTGAAGAATAAAGAGATGTGCGCTGAGAGAAAAAGTGAGGAAAGGGCTTTTTTCAAAAAAACTAGAGATTGAGTGCTAGAGTGATGTGAGAATCACAAATGAGAAAGGGTGGGAAACAATACCCTGAGAAATAGGCTCCACGTGAATTGAGAGGTCTCTCGCCTTTGTAACACATTCGAGTGTAGCGTGTGTTTTTGTTTGTCTCGATTCTTATTTTGAGTCGTTTCAATTGTCAACAGATGTGTTTAGGTTGTTTTACCTTTGTTTTCCTTTATTGATTCATTTTGACTGTGGTTAGTCGTAGGCTCAATACCCGGTTAAGAACTTGTTTTTCAATTTCAATTTCAAAAATAAATCGTTTCGTGCTCAGAGTGCTATGCAATTCTCCACATTTGTACAAAACAGAATTCTTTCTTTCATAAACTATAGGGTTCAACCAAGGTCATGTGAGAACAATAGAACAAGGACCTATCTAAAGCTACATGGGTTCCAGACTGCAAAGTAAAAGAAAAGAGGGAAAATTGGGAGCATCTGAGCGTGTTTCAACTTCAGTAAGTTCCGACATTGCATTCCGTATGTACCGCTTTAGGCCTTGTCACTACTCCGAAGTATGAGTGTTCCTCTACCTCAAGCTCAAGATCAAGTTTGCTTCAAGCCAGAATGGTGATCAGAAGTGCTCTCCCTGAGTACCATTCCCTGCCAGAGGCATCTTTGCTTTGTTTGCAATGAGTTCCTAGGAGACTAACTGCGACAGTGGAAACTAGAGTTCGAATGGCGATGCCTAGAACACAAAGGTTTGGAATTTCCGAGAATAAAGTCTAGTTTGAATACCCAGGGGTGTATCCCCAGCTTGAAATCTGTATGGCAGCCTCATAGATTGAGATAGCATATGTGCGCCTCAATTCTGGATACTGAACCAATCTAGCCTGTCACCCTATTGGAGAATAGGAAAAGTTGTGAATATGATCTGGAAGACAAGCGGCATCCGTGGCTTCTACATGCAGATGTCGCTTCTTGTCAGTATTTCATGACCTTTGTACTGTGAGTTGAAGGTAAGAGTTCGAAGAACACAAGGAGAGATCCCCGTTAGAGTAGAGCAGTTCATCGCCACTCACCCCATGAAGTGCTTTTTCAAGTGTCGCTTTGTTTATTTATTGCATTCCCTAAGCATCATGCTCTATATTGCTTGTAACATGTATCATATCATTGCACTTATTGCATTTATTTGCATCTTGCGTTATCTTGTATCATTTATCATTTTACGCTGAGCAGCGTTTAGGATCGTTGTCCCCCGGGGCTTTCGCAGGATGCATGGACCGCACTCCTGACTGCTTTTGTTTGACCTCTTCCCATGATTTCAGCGTGTTTGGAATTTATCTCAAGATGCGTGGAACACGCTCCTGAGTGGTTGTTTTCAGACCTCTTCTCACGATTTTAGCATGGCTACGGTGTCCCTTTCCTCACACGATTTCAGCGTGTTTGGAATTTATCTCAGGACGCGTGGAACACGCCCCTGAGTAGTTGTTTTCAGACCTTTTCTCACGATTTTAGCATGTTTGAGTGTCCCTTTCCTCACACGATTTCAGCGTGTTTGGAATTTATCTCAGGTTGCGTGGAACGCGCCCCTGAGTGGTTGTTTTCGAACCTCTTCTCACAATTTCAGTGTGGTTAGAGTGTCCCATTCCTCACACGATTTCAGCGTGTTTGGAATTTATCTCAAGATGTGTGGAACACGCTCCTGATTGCTTTGTTTTCAAACCTCTTCTCACAATTTTAGAGTGGTTAAAGTGTTCCTTTCCTCACATGATTTCAGCGTGTTTGGAAATTATCTCAAGTTACGTGGAACACGCCCTTGAGTGGTTGTTTTCAGACCTCTTCTCACGATTTCAGCGTGGTTAGAGTGTTCTTTTCCTCACACAATTTCAACGTGTTTGGAATTTATCTCACGTTTCATGGAATGCACCCCTGAGTGGTTGTTTTCGAACCTCTTCTCATGATTTCAGTGTGGTTGGAGTGTTCATTTCCTCACACGATTTCAGCATGTTTGGAATTTATCTTCCTCCTTTCACAATTCTTGTGTGGTTGGAGTATGTCACCCTTTTGCATCTACTGCATTATTTGTTACATCCCTTACGTCAAATCCATTGTATCGCCTGCATCATTTTCATGTTAAGCTTAGTCTGGCATGTGCCCATCCATTTCCTTCATTGAAGCATGGTTCTGTGATAATGTGCACATGCCTATTCCACTAAGAGAATTGTGGTCTGAAGGTTTCGGCACCTTTTCTATCTTAGACGCGGTTTGTTTTGTGTTCATACCTTTTCTAGGTAAAATGTGGTTCTGCCTGCGCCTTATTCACTGCATCCATTGCATTCATTGCATTGTACTTTGTTTTGTTACATTTAGCATTTAGGATCACGATCTTTCCTCAACAGATTATTCCTCACTTATATCATGCCACCCAATTACTTGTATTCTTTCTGCAAAACACATAGTTCTGCATGTGCACACGCCTATCCCACTAAGAGAATTGTGGTTTGAGGGCTCCAACACCTTTTCTATGTTAAACGTAGTTTGATTTTGCATCTCCATCCATCTATGATATTTATGGGGTTTTGCACTGCTTGTGGTTTGATTATTTCATTGAATTGCATATCATTTGCATTGTTTCGTTATATTGAGTATCATTTGCATCCTGCCCCTGAACTACGCTAGTTTGATTCCTTGCAAATGGATACGTAGGCAGCCTGTAGGTGCAACCATTTTGTTTGGTTGCCATGTTTAGGACTTTAAAGGACTTATCGGTAATCTAAAACGAGTAAACAAAATGGATCAAAGTAAAACATGCCAAGATAACATGTTTGAGTTGCATTGCATGTGTTTGGATCGGGCGTTAATCCAAACACGAGAAACAAGGGGCGTTTCATACTCGAAGTGATGAAACGTGCCTCATTTTTTGTTCACCGTCCCCCTTGATTGTGCATGATAGGGTGGAGGCCTCTTGATTCTTGTGAGTTATTTGTGCATTCATTGACTTGTACAAACTTGGTTTCTCGGCCATCGTGCATTGTCATGCTCGGTGGATGGCCCGAGAGTCGAGTACCACACTCCTTTAAGCTTGAGAAATGATAAGGAGGGTGGTTGTACACACATACCCTGCAAATACCTTGCTTTGCCCTTTTTGTACTCTGTTTGCAGCAAAATTGGAGTGTGCAGAAGCAAGTGGCCGACCGGCTAGGGCAAGTGGCCGACCAGCCAGTGGAAGCGGCCTACAGCCTCTTTAGGTGGCCAACAGTTCTCAGGCTCAGAGGTGGTCAGAAATTGTTTTGGTTCTGGAGTAGAAACAGCTTAGGGATTGGTTTGGTGTTCAGGAATAAAGGTGAATGAAAACAGAGGCAACCGGTGGCAAAGTGACAAATTTTTGGGAGGAAGCGGAACAACCGAGCATGCATGCATCCCTCACTTCCCGAGGCCATTGCATTTGAATTGTTTAATTAATTAGCTATTTAGCTTAGTCATTTTTGTAACTAATTAGTTAAGTGTTTAATTAATTAATTCGGTTTGTAACTAATTAGCTTAGATTAGCTAGTTATTCAATTGTGTTCTAATTAATTAGCTAGAATAGTTAGTTAATTAGTTAGTTTGTAATAGTTAGCTTAATTAGCATAGCTAGTTAGTTCTCTTTCATTTGGACCCTCCTTCAAGAGGGCAAATGTTGTAATAAGGGTGTGTGTGTGTGTGCATGTCTTCCAACCCCATTTCTTTCTCCCTTTTATTTAACCGCTTTCAATAGTTAGCTTTAGGGCACGTTTTGATTAGCATACCTTATGCTTTGCATGTTTGCATCATTCATTTGTCTTGCATGCACCGGGCTCGGCGCATCATTCAAACCGCATTGTATTTCAATACAATTACTTGAATACGTGTTTCAAAGCATGTTATCAAGTGTTGCATTCATATGCCATCTTAGATAGCCGAGCCTATTTTAGTTGTATTTTTGCATGTGTTGCATTAGGCACTTAACATAGTTAGGATCATGCATATTTCTAACTAACTTCTTCTTTTTGGCTCGGAGTACACTGTAAGTGTTTACGCTTTAGAATCCTTGCATGAGTGCAAGTGATTGCCATGTTTAGTATTCTTGCCATGAGGCTATATGCTTAAATGATTAACTGCATGAATGCCTAAGGGTGAAGTCTTCATTACGTGAATTAGAACAATTTGTCAAAATGTGAGTTTTAAGCCCACTTGGAGTGGCAAATCACGTTGTTTTAAGCCCACTTGAGGGTGGCAAATCCGCTTTTTACCCTACTTGCGAGTAGCACTTCCAAACCATTTTCAAAAGACAAACATTGAATTGTTTTGTTCCAATTTAGGCAATCTAGTCTATACTTGTATGTTGTGTGCATTATGTAGTAAGTTAGCTACATAACCGGAATAAGAACACATGTGTTTTCAAAAACAACATATCATGTTAGTAGATGCTGATCCTTTGATCGGGCGAGCAAGGGTGCTCATTTCAGGACCTTCCCCTCTCGTACCCAAGTTCCCGAGCTGAGGCAACTTTGGTGATGACGGACACGTGACCTTAGGCACAAGTCAGGGTTTCCTAAATTTCCCAAAAATAAAATATTTAGGTGGCGACTCTAAAATCTGGCAAAGCAGTCCATGTTTGGCGCTTTTTGATTAAAATCGATTTTCCAAAACGATTTGCCAGATTTGGGACTCTTTGGTGATTTATCAGTCTTACATTGCACTTTGTGAGATTCGATTCAGAACCGTGACAGGAGTCCGAACTATAGTAGCTAGAACCCAATTCAGGCCCTCTCCCAAAAAGGAGGCGCGCGAAGCGAGTTCGGGGCGGTCTACACCAGGCATATCTTCGTTGGACTATGCAAAAACATCTTTGAAATCTTTTAACAAAGCAACTAAGTGCTCGCCCTCCTCCGAAGACAACGTGGACTCGATCTGGACCAAACACGGATATTTCTCAGTATCCACATTACTAGCAATGATTCCATCAACGTAGGATTTAGCAAACCTCTCCTCCTCTCGATTAATCAAGTTTTTCAAAACCAGAGGAATTCCTTCCTCGTCATTTTCATTAAAATTTTAAAAATCTTAGTTAACACAATAAATAAGCAACACAGAGAAATACTCAGAATCGGAAGCGTTCTCATTCATAAGATCTAGATCTTCGCTTATAATCGACTCAAAAGAAAAAGAAAAAAGTGGATCTGGACAAGACCTTGGCATCCGGGTTATCACCCTCCGGAATACCGGACTCAGACTCAGAAGAACCGGAATCTGATCTCGATTCCATAGATTCAATGGTATCAGATTCTAGCTCATCACCCGACTAAGAACTAGATATATAGCCCTCCTCCAGCTACCAGATAAGAGATGGTGCCTCTGATGCATCCAAAATGCTACTGGATGGGTTCACACTCGGCTACTCCCCGATCATGGAGATGGTAAGGTTATCCCCCAAGTTCTCTGAGTCAGCCGCAGGATCTGTAAGGAGACATGCTAATGTTGCCCCTACTCCAAGCTCGCTGTTTTCTGAGTCATTTTCCATGCTCTGTTCAACTTCAATACTTGGTTCAGTCTTTTCCTTGGTATCACTATCTTGTAGCTGCAGGTCAAAGAAGATTCAAAGCCGCAAAAGGGGAAATCTTCTCCCTCCCGAACAAAGCGACCTTTTAGCGTTGATTGGCCTGTGAATGAGCTCATAGTGTTTCTCGACCTGCTTGGCTCTGGCTCTGCCTGTCATCTCTTCTCTTTCCTAATCCAGTCCTCTTTAGTAGGTACATAACCCAGACCAAAGGCATGTGGATTGTGCGGTACGTCTGTCAATGCCGTGACCCCTTTTCGGCCACTTTTTCCAAGTCCTATTCCTGGCACATGTTGCAGTTTATCCATGAAATACACAGACTGGCCGCTGATATACATGCCCTTATCTGCGGCGAAAATGGTCAGCACTACTCGGGCCTCAGCCAGAGTGAACCTTGAGAGGAATACATCCTCCTTGCCATGAGTGATCTCCAACACTGGTGTAGTTACCTCCGGCGGTGGGTGAATGGATGAATTCCAAAAAACAATCTCCACTCCTTTCCCATGAGGGTATTTCAATATTTGATGAAGGGTAGAGGAGACAACTTTCACAAGGTGTAGCCAGGGCCTCCCTAGCAGTAAGTTGAAGGTGGTCGACACATCCAAGACATGGAACTCGGCGTCTTGCAAAGTTGGGCCCACCTAGACTCTGATTTGTACCGTGCCCATAACCTCCCTACTAGTATGATCATATGCCTGAATCACTTGGGCCATGGGCACAAAGTCTGCTGGTCTAAGGCCGATCGCATAAGCTGTGCGAGAAGGACAGACATTGATAGCCGAACCAGTATCTATCAACACCACTAGTACCCATTTCTCACTGTACTCAACAGATATGTACAAGGGTTTGTTATGAGCTGAGCCTTCCAACGGCGGTTCTTTGTCAGAAAAGGTTAAGGTTGGCCCAACGCCACCTAGGAAGACCAATCCCACAAGCTGTTCAGGGGTAGCGTCAATGTACAATTTAGCTTTGTCCATTACTGACAACACTGCTTGTCGACATACCCAGGAAGCCATGAGAAGACCCCAAATTGAGATGTCAACTTGGATTTTCTTAAGTGGTTTCAACATTGCCTCTTCCTCCAGCTGCTTCTCTTTCTGTTTTTCAACCTCTCTGTCTTTTCCAGATGCCTCAGCTTGATCTAAGTGTGATGGCTTAAAATACTGCCCACTTCTTATCATGTGATCTATTTCTTCTGCGTACCACGTGTTTTCCAGAAGGCATTCACCCAAATCTTCGTTAGTGTGAGCTAGATGTAAATCGTCATCCTCCCACCATACACCTTCGACAGTTGACAAACAGTTGTCCAGCTCTATTCGGATCACTTTTACATCACAAGTATCCCCCGCAGGGTGTTGGGCCATTACAGCATCCTGGTTGTCTTTAACTCTCTCTTGTTCAAACTGCTTCAGCGTAGCTTCCTGTTCTATGTCCACAGTGTTCACAGCGCCCAGTTCCTAAGCTAAATTTTCTACGCCGACGTTCTCCGATAGTTTTCCCTTTTCATCGGCCCTTCCGGCCACTACAGCATTTCCTGCTTCCTTTTCCTCAGATTTCATTTTAGTTGCTTCCTCTTTATCTGGCTCATCACTCGGCCATCCAAAGTTGTCGGTTGATCTATTCAAATTGAACTAGTCAATCTGCACATCCCCTTGATCTTATTCGTCAAAGAACTGCAGGTTATCTAAATCCTTCTCGAGTTCTGCCAAATCATCCAACCCTTGGCTCGAGCCATCCTCCCTAACCACATTAACCTCCGCTTCAGTTGGCAACACCAAGTCTGGCTCGACTACATCAATCAGCACAATGTAGCTGCTTGGATCGTACACCCCCTTAGGCAAGTCCTCAGAGCTCTCTAGCAACGGACTGATACTTTCCTCTAAGGCTAGCCTCCCTTCTACTGTAACTATCACCACCACAAGCTTAGGTTGAAGTGTAGACGCATCCATCATGCACAAATATGTGCTTTCAGGAATGAACATCGTTGGTCTTGGTAAGTGGGAAGGGGTAATATATACGCTGGGGTCATAGGGGATGGCCAGTGTATGGATTAAGTTTAGATTTTGAGGTGAGGGAACTTGATTATGGACAGGGAGAGGGTTTGTAGTTACATTTGGTTTTTGGGGTGGTGCGATCATCTTGTTGTAAATGAGCACTTGAATCTCATGACACAGTTGGAAGCATTGGTCGGTATCATGACCATGCTGCTGGTGAAACGCACAGTACTTTGCTGGGTTGTGTTTGGGTGGAAGAGGATTAGGGAGTGGGCAAGGCTCTAATGGTTTGAGGTGCCCTTTTTTGACCAACACCCTCATGGCTTGAGATAGGGTCATGTAGAGTTCAGTGAAGGTCCTTTGGGGCAAAGCAGAGTTGCCTGAAATTTGTGGAGCTATGTTGGCAAAGGGATTAGCGGTCTTGGTTGTGGTGGTGATGACGCTCACATCCGACGGCCTTGCAGCTGTGCTACCACTGGTGGTAGCATTGGAACTGCACACAAAAGGCCCTTTTGCTTGTTCTTTCTCATTAGTAATCAGCCCTTGTTTCATGGAATCTTCAATCTGTGGAGCTCGGCAAATGTGAATAGAGGTAGCACAATCATTTTCTGCAACAACTTCCCATGCAGATTGCAGACTACCATCCTTATCTGATCTTTCTTAGAAGGCCTTATGGTCATCATTGAAGCTTTAGCCCACCACATCGTCACAAATTCTGAAAATCCTTCCTTTGGCTCTTGTCGTGTGACGCCCCAAAATCAAGAACATCAGATAATATATTAACCATTAAATACAGGGTTTATCTAAGGTTACAAGAGTAGGAAACGTCACTAATGAGTCCTTTGGCTAATAACCAAGCAAGATCACAGGAAGGTCGGAAGAGTCAAAATAGCCTCCCTTCTAAGTCCAACCACCTTAGATAGCAAAGCTACCTTTTTGATAGATCTTGACAAGGTATTAACACAAGGCCTACATAAGTTGACAGAGTATAAGGATATGTTACAAATGTTATATATATACAAATTACAAAATCGTGTCTTAAATACAACATGGGATCTATCACTTACAATCTCCAAACATGTTTAACATAACTAGTTCCTAACTCCGATAGGATAGCCATACGTCCTCAAATACTTTAGCTTTGCCTTCGACCAGCTTAATAGTCTTCAATACCTGGCATGAAACGCCGTGAGCTTTGAATGCCCATTAAACGCACACACACCCCGTCCCTTTTTCCCAATCCAATATGCCATCATATTTATAGCAAGCAAGTAGTGAAGCATGATATTCAAGTCAATAATAGAAATTTCAATAATAGAAGAAAGGAACATGTCATTCAAATAGATAACAAGGTTATAATGTTAGTGGTTAGTATTCTAGAAATCTCCCAAAGAGATTTCATCCTCCCAACCACAAGAATTGGACATCGGACTATTCGGAACACCCCCTTCTGCTGCTTTGTTGCAGAACTAACCTCAGATGCCTACCAACGGTTATATACCGTGTAGCGCCAACCGCAGGGCCTCAAAAGGGATAGCGAAAAGAAAAAGGTTTTATCTCTTGAATCCAGCCTTATCCTTCCAAAAAGTTTTATCCTCCTGAATGTCCTATCCGGACCCAACCTTATCTCACCAATCAAACCATCGCAAAGAGTCCGAATACGTCCGTTCCATTCTAGGGTTTATACGACAACCGCTTGCGCAAGACTTAATCTTAAATTAGGGAGAACATCCCATCAATCCATACATAACACATTATCATCTCTTCATTATTCAAGTGATCGAAAACCCAATACCATCCCAATTAAGTTTTCCGTTTGGATCGATGTTTTAAGTCAAGTTAGAACAAACTCAACAAGATAGTAATATACACATAAGCATAAGGATCATTAAAAATGAAGAAGATAAGGAACATAACCATAAGACATGCAATATCATACCAAGACACGATCATAAACTAATAAGCATGAACACAAGAGCATAAAACACCCATGCAGAACTAAATTTCCAGATTCAATACCATTTAAAGATTAAAGTCAAAAGGGCTACTTTAGATTTTGACCGAACTCGGCCTTCCCATGGTTCGTAGAGAATTTAATCTAGTTTTCAGAACATGTTTCGGAAATGTGATAGCTTTTCTAGATTTTTGGTTATTTAAGAAATGTTCCGGCGCTGTCCAGATTCGTCGATCGTTACAAAATTAGAGTTTCTCACAAATCGTTCACTCATTTTCAATGAAACTAGTTTTAGTTGAAAGATAACTCCTTAAGGAAGATTTTTACATAAAATGGAGGTCTGGAAGATTTTTCTACATTTTTCTAGAAATTTCAAAAATTGGATGAAAAATAGATTTTTCTGGCCCAATTCTCGAGAATAGAAATTTGGTGAGAAAAGAGGTCAACTAGAGGAAATTTTCCACTTATCTTGTGATGAAAAATTGATAAATAATATGTATTAAACTCTGAAATTTAAGGTGAAGGTGTGCCTTTGGAAATTTTGAGAGTTTGATATGGAAAAAGGTAGTCTTATACCGATTAAGAGAAATACAAGAAGGGTAGAATCAAGGCTCAACTTCTTTCATTTCTAACACAAGAATACCATCAAAACACATCTAAAATGAATTTTTAAAACTTCTAAGAGCATGTATTTGAAAAGGGAAAATAAAAGAGCGAGTTGTGTTGTGGCTTACTTGATTGCCAAGTGAAATGTTGCACAATTTCTTCTCTTTTCCTCTCCTCTACTACCAAAGTTCACTCTCTTCCTCTTCTTTCTTTCTCTCAACTGAATGTGTAGGTGTGTGAGTGTATGAGATGTGTAACATGTGGAGGGTGGTGGTGTTTTTATAATAAAATTGGTGTAAAAGGTCCAAAATGCCCATTGGTTGGAATGGAATGGAATTGAGATGTATTTACTTGGAATGTAATGAAATGAATGATCATTAGGGGGCCTAATCATGTATTAAGGCATGATCTAGTTAGGTTTAGGGCTAATTTAAATACCTTCTACTTAGAAGTACACACATATATATAACAAATCTTTATAGGTACCAAAGTCATTATTGCTCCAAGATTTCAAGGGATTTGTTTGTACTAAAGTATAATGATTATAGCCTAGGAGGTATTATGGCTAACCATGTGATGGTGAATTGATGGACTTGTTATATATATATATATTGTGTACAAATCTTGGAAATTGTAAATTATAAAGTTAAAAAAAAGATATTAGAGTACAAGTGTATATATAAATATATAATGGTACTTGTTTGGGGCCAATTTATGATTTAATAAAAATGTGAGGGCTTGGGCTCAATTAAAGTATGTATTTCAAGTGTAGAGTTAATAAATTAGTGTTAGGAAAAATAATTCAGTTTGTATTATCTTGCTTTGAATTTAATGCTAAATAACCGAATGAAGACTGTGAAAATCGAAAGTTAAGGTTTAGAGCGATTAATCTAAAATTTGAGAGTTAAATAATTAATATTAGAGTGTTAGAAATTATTTCTAAGCTTCTAGGGTCGTTTAGGGTTTGTATGGGTTCGTCCGTGATGCGTTTTCGGTTCTAGGGTTTAATTTGCGAACAATCAATGAATTAAGGGCTTTATTATAATAACTCAAAGTTGAGGGACCTAATTAGGTTTACAAAAGTTAGAGGTCTCACATGTCGCGTTGTCTCAAGATCACGAGTTATGACCTCGATTTTCTTGTTGTATGAGTGATGAGCAATAAAGCCTCGGCCATTTCCTCCTAGTTTTGCTTAACATAATCCTCTAGCTTTGCATACCATATGGCCGCTATACCAGACATGGTACAGCCAAAGAGAGAGAGCTTCTGTAATCTGGTCAGGCCCATCAGCCGCAAGATGTCTGAAAATAGTTGTAGATGAACCATGGGATCTTCAGAGCCGTCGAATTGATTGATGTACGGCATTTTGAATCGATCTGGCAATGTCACTGCAGAGTCGGTATACCCCGTGTTCTATGTCGGGGATGGAGTTAACACCTTGTGCTCTCTTGAATAGCTTCTCCAGCTTGTTGACCTTAAGCACAGTTGGGTCAACCTCAAATTCAAATGGAGCTTTAGTTTGATACACAAGTGCTTTGGTGGCTTGTGGTGGGATCGGCTCTGCCAGATTGCCTTAATTTTCTTGGTCATTCGCAGTATGGGTAGTGGCTCCGGGTGCTGGGATACACGTAGGAGGTGTATGGGATACGGAAGCCGCTGCCGGCTATGGTTGTTAAATTGTAGCCTGTTTATTACCTCAGCCTGACGGGCTGTGACCTCGGCTTGACGAGTAGCGTCTTTCTATAGAGTTTCAACTGTTTGCTGAAGATGATGGATCAATTCCTTCATACTAACTGGGGGATACTGTGTCATCAGAATAGGTGAGTGATCTCGTGTTATACTAGATATAGAAGACTGTCCCTGAGCCTGACTCGATGCAGGTGAATTGAGGGGTGATTGCTGTAGAAACTAGACCGGTGAATTCTGTCTAACTCTCCTCCGTCTCGTAACCGGTGGGAGTGAAGTAAACACGGGCTGTCCCTTAACAAGATCTCCAACTTTGCAAAGCCTTCTAAGTCGGTTCCAGAGCACTTGGGGGATATCTGAACTTTCTGAAGCTATGGTGTTATACTACCTAGCAAAAGAAATAAAGCAAAAAGAAAGTAGTAATCAGAAACTGCACAACACCTCAACTACTGATGTTAACAACACATAGATGTAATCAAAGCTGTGGGACTGCACTCAACATTGGATTCTGCCTCCAAAATGGATACCAAAACTTGCAACTGATACGCACATTCCTGTATAGTTTCACTGTAAAGCACATACCAGTTAAGTGAGAGCCAAAACACCCCTATGAGGGGGTAAGGTTATCTTGTCCTAGTTTCATCATGAACTAGGGTTCACTATTCAAACAAAGCTTTTTCACGCAATTCTGTATTCGGTTAAGCATCCTGTCCTAGTTTAGAACACTCTCTATGACTTTTCGATATGTAACTAGGCCAAATGGTCAAAATGGTACCTCAATAAGACTACCTAATATACCTCTCGTACCTAAAATCAAGAAGTGAAAGGAGGATCAAACGGTACAGCGGTAGTCCAGATACAAGGGTTATGTTCCCATCATGGCAGAGCCCGTGACTGGTCAGCCTTTTGGAAACCTTTTCAGGCAAGCCTCTGGCAAACCGTCTAGGAGTAGCAAATGGAAAACACAGTGACTTAAACGCACCAATGCAAATGCAATGTAAAGAAACATATAAGTGTAGATAAAATTCATATCATGAATTTTCAAGTCAAGTTCTCTAAGTCCCCAGCAGAGTCGCTAGAAACTGTAGCTCGACTTTTCCGTGCCCCCTTTTGGAAGACGAATAAGCCCTGCAGTATCGGACTCCCGCGGTTCTAAATCTGATCTTACAAGTGCAATGTGAAATCGATAAACACCAAAGAGTCCCAATCTAACAAATCTTTTGGAAAACGATTTTGAATCAAATTGCCAAAAATGGAATGCTTTGCTAGATTTCAGAGTCACCACCTAAATATTTTTGAAAAATTTAGGAAACCCATGACTTGTACCAAAGGCCACGTGTCCGTCATCACCAAGATTGTCTCGGCTCAGGAACTTAGGTACGAGAGGGGAAGACCATGAATTGAGCACCCCCGCTCGCCCAATCAAAGATCGGCATCTACTAATCATGATATGAATCTTATCTACATTATATACTCTTGTTCCGATTTATTAGGCTAGCATTACTATGTGATGCGCACACACACAAGAATAGACTAAATTTTAAGAATTGGAACACTTGATCTTATGTTTGTTTGCAAAATTCTTTCGAAATATGTACCACTTGAAAAAGCGATCACATATAAACATTACTCAAATTGTTCCAATTCAAGCAATTAGCCTTCATCCACAGGCATTCAAGCAGTTATAGCATTTAAGCAATTAGCCTCATGGCAAGCATGCTAGTCATGGCAACATCAACATGCAATATGCTAAAGCGAGTAAAGGCTCACCCAGTACTCCAAGCCAAAATAAACAAAAAAGTTAGAAAAAATGCATTATTCCTAACTATACGATATGACTAATGCAACACATGCGATATGTGATTTACTAGGCTCGGCTACGAATATGGCATATCAATCAAGTGAATAGCATGCGGTCTAAACACATATTCAAAGAAGTATTAACTAACAATGCAAGTTAGAATGATGAAACGAGCCTCGGTGCATGCAAAACAAGGGGATACAATCACGAAGCATGTTAAACAAGACATGATGTCCCTAAACTAACCATCATAAGCTAATAAATAAAAGGGAGAAAGACATGGGATTGGAAGACATACACATTATTACAACATTGCGCTCACATGAAGGAGAGTCTAAATGAACTAACTAGCTAACTAATTACCAAACTATTACAACAACAAAGGAAAAAATAGCTAAACTACATAACTAATTATTACAAACCAAAGTAATTAATTAACTAATCTAGCTAACTAATTATTATAACAAATTAACCAACTAATTAATTAATTAATTACAATTACAAATCAAAGCGAACTAATGAATACAACATGAAATAAGCGCTAAGCTAGCTATTCTAATTATTCCGCCTCGGGAAACAGGGAATGATCATGCATGCACAGTTTCCACCCGAAAAAGCCACTTTTCTGCTAGTAGAACACATGCACTAATTTCCACCTCCAGACTAACTCTGTTCTGCTGGAGGAGTACACTGTTGAATTTTGCACTGGTGGCCTACCGGCCACTGATGGCTAAACTTCCCTACTACAACACAGAGCGAATGGAGCTGAGACATTGTATTCTCAAGGGTTTATTTACACAATTTACCCTTCCTTATCATTTGAACAACTCAAAGGAGTAGTAAAACTTGATTCACAAACCATCAATTTATGCAATTTCATTGCATGATGGCCTATGAACCAAAGTGTGCAAGTTCATTGAATGCAATAAGACACGACTCTCAAAACCACCTCCCTATCATGAAAGATTAAAGGAAATAGTTGACAATGAATCTTGAACCATTTTCATCACTAAATAAGTATGAAACGACTCAAGACTCAAGGGTTCAATTAATGTCCAATTGAACCCAAAACAAGTTATTATCTTGCATCTTTTTTAGCCTCAATTTTATTACTTCGTTTTAGATTACCATCCATTCCATAGTCAATTAAGTCCAAAGGTGAATTTAAGTCCTCTAATGGAAAGAGGGTTCGAACCAAGAGTTGCTTTAGGCATGAAAGAGACATCATACCATTTGTAATGAATCCCTAAAGGTATTAAGCCATAAAGCATGACATCTCAATCTCATGCTTAAACAAACAAGTAGTTTGAAACCGCTTTCAAAACACAACAAAAGCCAAGAAAGGAGGGAGGTTGCAGAGGTGATTAATAGTGATCACAAGTATGGAAAGCCATAAATAAACACAATCAACTCAAATAAGATGTTGTCTAAGGCCTAAAACACCAAACTCATGAGGACAATTACACTATAAGCATGCAATACAAAGCTCAAATGTAACAAACACTTACAAATAGTCCTAAAATAGTCTAAAAACAGTCCTAAAACATGCTAGAATTAAGACAAAAATGGCTAGATTAATAAGCTAAAATATGGATCATGCTAGAATTAAGACAAAAATGGCTAGATTAATAAGCTAAAATATGGATCATACTAGGCTAGTAAGCAAAACACAAGGATGAGAGGCTAACCCCTTCAATTTTGGACTTCAAAACATGATTTTAGCCGCTGAAATGACTCTAAAAATTAGCGTTTAAAAGCTCAAAAAAAGATTGTGCAAGGGTGGGAAACACAAGGGTAAAGGCCTTGAAAGCAAGGTGTAAAGAATGGTGAACCACCCCTCAACCTTTATTGGCCTTAAAACCCAAGTTTCATCCCAAAAATATAGAGTTTTTATAGCCCAAAAATAGTTGAAAAATAGTAAGAAAAATAGTTGATAAAGTAAGTAAAGAGGCAAAGCCTTATACCTCTTGAAGAGGAGATCAATTCCAAGTAACCAAACAAGGCAAACACACCCTCAAGAACTCAAACAAGGCTCAAAGATACCTCAACTCAATGATGGAGAGGTTTGGTTAACAGTGTATACACAAAGGTGAAGGATATGTAAGCAAGTGTTAAGAAATTTTCATGAGAGAGAGAATTGTAGAGAGAGAGGAAAACTTTTGCTCCAAAATTTTTCTAACCCCAAAATATGAGAGGAAGGCCCTCTATATATAGAAAACATGAATCTCCCTCATAAACATCCAGCCATACACGAGGGAGCAGATGCAAGTATCTGTGCAAACAGCTGGTACAACTGTCACAAAATATCTGCAAAAGACATTGGTGGTTGGCTGGCCATCACTGGTGGCCGGCAGTCCACATCAGTGGCTGGCCACCAAGAGTGATGGTCGGCAGCCTAAAGAAGTGGCCGGCAGGCCACTAAGGGTTAGAAGCTTGAAAATTACTAGGTTTGGTCCAAAAACAAGGCAACAGGGGTGCAAGGTTTGAAAGGATCAAAGCTGTGGCATTTCGCTAAAAACTCCGAGCACTTGACAAGCATATACACTCATCATCGAGTGTGCAAGCGATGACGTCCAAGTCGTAAGGGCTGTCAAATATGGGGTGTCTACAACCAAGCCATGTCAATAAGATGACGATTCTTGCATTTTGCCACCTCATTTTATTAAGAGGTATTGGTGCAAGAGGTGTGATGGATAATGCCATGGCAGAAAAATATTGCCCTAACCCAGAATCCATGTATTCCCCCCCATTATCAGAACAGAAGATTTTTACAATGACCCCAAACTAAGTACAAATCATCTTATGAAAATTGTGGAACACAGAGAAAACCTCACTCTTGTCTTTCATGAGATGCACCCAAGTAGTACGAGACAAATCATCAATAAATGTAACAAACCATCGATGACCTTTCACAGACATAACACTAGACATCAAAATGTATTAATGAAAAAGGAACAAAACTTTTATTAAAACTGAGAGCAAAAGAAGCTTTGTCTTATTTTCTATGTTAATAAGACTCATAAAGAAACTCAGACACATTATTGTTTGCAAAAATTGATAGAAATAAATGCTAAGTAAATAAAAAAAAGGATGCCCAAGACACCGATGCCATAGCCAAAAATCATCTTTGGTAGTAGGACTCGTGGTAGAAGAATTAGCAAGCTTGTCTGGTTGATCCAAGAAGTAGAGACCATTTTCTGCACTACCACTGCCAATTGTCCTCCTCGTGACAAGGTCATGAAAAAGACAATGATCAGGAAAAAAAAAGCCACACTACAATTCAAATCCTTTGTAATATGACTCAAGGATAACATGTTAACAGAAAAATTAGGAACATGGAGAACAGAAGATAGAGGTATGGAAGGAGTGATATGGACTAAACCTTTCCTAGAAATAGAAGAAACAATACCATCTGCACCCCTAACTTCGTCCTAACCTGAAGAGGGCTTATAGGCAGAGAAAAGGTCAGAGGATCCAGACATATGATTTGAGGCACCAGAATCAATAATCCAGGGCAAAGACTTATGAGAAAGGAAAACACGAAAAGAAGAAGCTAAGTTACCTGACCGAGCAAATGACAAGTGTGGGGGCCGAATAAATCTATTACGCACGAAGGCCGAATAACTTGAGGAAATAAACCAAGTTATGTATTACATGGCTCTATCCCGGAAGGACGAAGGCTGAATAACCAGATCGGATGAATAATCAACCGTAGACCTGGCCGAGTACAAACAGTTAGCCGAATGAGGGATTATTCATTGGAAGAAAGGTGGGCCTAACCATCAACATCAAGAACGACTATAAATAAAGAGAGTATCAGCTAACAAAATGTATGTGAGAACAAGTTTAACTTAAGATACAAGCAACCAAGAGAGTACCCACTGACTTATCCGTCAGAGTGCTAATTCCGGCACCCCCGACTGGAGTGTTCATTCCTATTTAGGTGACTAGCTGAAGATCTTGGGCGTCCTATTGGATCTAAAGAGTATTCCAAACCACTTCTCCATAGTTGATGTCGTCTATGGGAATACTCTAGCACATCCACGGCGGGCGTGACAGAAGATCCTCCGGTAGTCGCTGACGACCTTATGCCACGTGACGACCTTACGCCACGAGTTGATACTACCCCAAGCAACGTGCTTGGGCTAGAGAACATCGCCGCACGAAGAGCCTTGAACTTCAACTCAGTTGCCCATACCTCACCCTCGACATCAGCACATGAGACAATGCAAGCGATTATGGATTAGGCGAAGCAAAATGAACAAAGGTTGGAAAACATGATGGCTGAGAACGAGCGCCTTCACCAGGATTTGGCCTTGGAGGTGGCAAAATCCCAACAGGCCGCGTGCCAAGATTCGGAATGACGTCTAAGAAAGGATGGTCGACGGCCTCGAATTCGAAGACATGATAGTGGCAGTGATGCTGACTCATTATCCCCAGAACCCAAAAGGAAGGGACTAGTCGAAGTCTCCAGTTCCTCCAAAAAGAGTCCGCGTGCACGAAATAAGCGAAGAAGAAATGGTTCAGACGAAGAGGACCAACATGACCCCTTTGTGCGACGGATCGCAAGCGCAGTACTACCCAAAAAGTTCAAAGCTCCATCGTTCACCCTATACGACGGAAAATCAGATCCCACTGATCACATCCGTCATTATAAGGAAGTCATGACGCTGCATGCACACGACGAGGCTCTCATGTGCTGAATATTTCGGAGCAGTTTGGGACCATTGGCCGTCAGATGGTATTATAAGTTGGAACTGGCATCAATTAAGAGCTTCATTCAACTACAGAAATCCTTCAGGGCAAGATTCATCACCAATGAGGTCCAGCCGAAACAAGCCGATTCTCTCTGGGCAATGCAAATCCAACCAGGGGAAACCTTATGAGCGTATTCGACGTGCTATTGGGAATGCTTTAATCTCGTGGATGATGCCTACAACGACTCTATGGCCATAACCGCCTTTAACATGGGGTTGCATCCTGATAGTGCCCTCCACAGTTCCTTGACCAGAAGGTCCCCCAAAACCGTCTGGTCGTTAATGAAGAAAGTCGAGCAATACTGCAAAGTGGAAAATGACGCCCTACGGGTTAAAGCCGGCCATAAGACCAACAAGATGGCGCCATCTAAAATCGTTTAGCCGATAAATTCTGTACCATCGCGGAGCCCTGAACCACGGAATCGGGCTAAACGAGACAAAAGACGGGATTCGCGCCGATCAAATGACCAATGTTCCCACCAAGTTAATGAACAACTTCAAGTGGATAAGAGATGCACAAGGCGCATGGACAAGAAATATACAGAGTTTTCAAAGCCGATCAGCACGGTTATGTCTAAAGTTCAACACCTTCCGTTCTTCAAATGGCCACCCAAAATGGTGGGACCTCCCAACACGAGGAAATGAGATAAGCAGTGTGAATATCACAAAGACCACGGTCCTGATACCGAGAGTTGTTATGCGTTGAAGGATCACCTTGAGAAATTAGTACAAGACGATCGGCTTAAGCAATACGTCCGAAAAGACAACTCAACCAAAACAATGGCTTTACAGAAGGATTCACCTCCACTCGGCATAATCCGTATGATATACAGTTTGCCGACGGCATCCGCAATACATACAATTTAGTCACATCCTAACACCCAAAATCACATCACAACGGCGAAACGGCCCATGAAGCTGTGAGTATTACTTTCGATGATTCTGATTTGGTCGGCGTGACACTCCCCCACATTGATCCCTTGGTCATCGAACTACGGGTAAACCGATTCACCGTTGAGCGTATTCTCATTGACCAGGGGAGTACTTCAGAAGTTATGTACTACAAGACCTTCATCAAACTCGACTTTACAGAGTCAGATCTGACCCTGGCTCATTATCCGCTATTCGGCTTCAATGCTAATTCAAAATATCCGTTGGGCAAAATCATGCTTCCAGTTCGAGCAAGCTCCCGATCAGTAGATGTGGAATTTTTTATTGCCAAGCTTCCTTCGCCATATAATATTATCATGGAACGAACTTTCTGCATACCATGCAGGCCATGCCAAGCACCTATCATCAACTACTTCGCTTCTCGACTAGACGCGGCATTGAACAGATTTGTGGTTCCCAAAATCGGCACAGGCATGTTATCTTCTTGCCGCAAAAACACCGAGGGAGCTGGAAGTAAATTCAATTGAGGTGCCGGATCAAGAGAGCCTCGACGATGTTGGGCGGCTCCCACGTGAAAAGGCAGCTGAAGCCCTTGATCGAGTTGAAATCAATGGGAATCCTGACAGGTTCTTCATGGTCGGCGCTTCCCTGAATAAAGTCGACAAGAAGCAGCTAATTTCCTTCTTATTCAGCAACCTTGATGTATTTGCGTGGTCACCATATGAGATGCAGAGGGGGGATCCATCTGTTTCTCAGCACCATCTAAACGTTGATCCCAAATGCAAGCCGATCATTTAGAAAAGCCGGCGGTCAACCGTAGAGCACACTGCTGCCGTTGTTGAAGAAGTTGACCGGTTTCTTGATGCCGAGGCAATCCGAGAAGTGACCTATCCTACATGGCTATCGAACACTGTGGTTGTAAAGAAGAAAAATGAGACTTGGCATGTTTTTTTGTGATTTCATGGACTTGAACAAAGCTTGTCCCAAGGATTGGTTTCCCCTCCCCAGAATAGACCAACTCATAGATGCCACGGTACATCATCAACGTATGAGCTTCTTGGATGCCTACAGAGGCTACCATCAAATTGCCATGCATCCGGAGGACCAAGACAAAACTGCATTCCTCACCCCAAGAGGAACCTATTGCTATAAGGTTATGCCTTTCAGGCTGGAGAATGCGGGGGCAACTTACCAAAGACTAGTCACTACCATGTTCAAGGAGCAACTCGGCTGTACTATGGAAGTGTACATTGACGATATGGTGGTTAAGTCCAAAGAAGAGCAAACTCATCTAGCCGATCTGAAAGAGACATTCGGCATTCTACGCAAGTACAAAATGAAGCTGAATGCTTCCAAATGTGCATTTGGGATCGGATCCGGCAAATTCCTTGGCTACATTGTTAACCGTTGGGGAATTGAAGCCAACCCGAGGCAAATCACAGCAATTCTAGAACTCAGCTATCCTCGGTCGATTAAAGAGGTTCAAATGCTTATGGGGATGGCCACTGCACTCAACAGGTTCATCAGTCGTTCTACAGATCGTTGCCAACAATTTTTTTATACCCTTCGGCAGGGTAAAGCTTTTGAATGGACCCCCAAGTGCGAAGCCGCTTTGAACGGTTTGAAGACTTACCTCCGATCAGTTCCACTCTTGACAACACCTTTGGCAGGTGATCCGTTCATTTTATATCTGGCAGTTTCTGACCGGATCGTCAGCGCCGTACTGTTAAAGGAAAAACTTGGAGAGCAGCGGCCAGTTTCTTATGTGAGCAAAGCAATGGTTGATGCCGAAACACGTTACCTTCCGCTGGAAAAACTCGTCCTTGCTCTCGTCATGGTAACAAGAAAATTGATGCATTACTTTTAGGGGAATACCATTGGGGTACTAACGGACTACCCCCTCCAGTCAGTACATCGTAGTGCAAAAGCATCAGGGCGTGTTTCAAAGTGGGCTCTTGAACTCGGCCAGTACGATATTCAATTTCTGCCTAGGACCTCAATCAAGGGGCAAGTGCTCTCCAACTTTGTGGCCAGATTCACTGGAGGCCGGGCCGACTTTAAGTCTAATCAAATTTAACTTAAGCCGAACTGGAGAATTTATGTTGGGGACATTTGGCAGCTGTATTGTGACGGATCGTCCAACCAACGTGGCAGTGGGCCTGGTGTAGTGATCATGGCTCCCGACAGGGCAATAATCGAACAGGCTATCAAACTGGGCTTTGAAGCATCAAACAACGAGGCCGAATATGAAGCATTGTTAACCAGATTACGAAATGCACTTCTCCATGGTGCTCGGTGTCTGTTTATCTTCTGCGACTCAAAGCTTGTCATCAACCAATTAAAAGGGGAATACCTAGCCAAAAATGACTGTATGGCAGCTTACATGAAAACGGCGAATTCTTTGCTAGCAAAATTCGGCCATCATAAACTAAATCAAATAACTCGGGATCAGAACACGCACACTAACGCCCTGGCTTGCCTAGCCTCCGCCATCAACTCAGAAATTAAACAAACAATTGAAGTAGGATTCATCCCAGAGCCGAGCATTGCCCCCCTAGACTCAAGTCAGATCAATATCATAGAATTAGGTCCTAGTTGGATGGACCCTATCACTGCATTTCTATCTTCCGAACAGCTCCCGACAGATAAGAAAAAAGCACACAAACTGTGAAACAAAGCCCTACAATATTACCTAGATCCGCAGGGATAGCTCTACAAAAAATCCCTTTCTAGTTCATACCTAGAATGTGTTCATCCGGATAAAGTCGAACAACTCTTGACTGAAATACACAAAGGTAGTTACAGTGCCCATTCTGGTGGGCGTTCTTTGGTTCACCGAGCTGTAACGCAGGGATACTACTGGCCAACCATGAGAGCTGATGCCGAGTGTTATGTCAAGAAATGTGAACAGTGCCAGAAGTTTTCCCCTTTAACTCATTTACCTGCTGAGGAGTTAAGCTTAGTCACCAGCCCTTGGCCATTTGCTTAATGGGGGTTTAATATCATCGAGCCATTGCCTCGGGCCTCAAGGAACAAGCGATTCTTAACAGTCGCGACAAATTACTTCACAAAATGGGTTGAAGCAGAGGCACTGACACACATTCGAGATACTGATGTTAGGCGATTTGTATGGAAGAATATCATAACACGATTCGGCATTCTCATTCCAAGAGCACTCATTTCAGACAACGATACCCAATTTGATTGTGAAGTCTACCGAGAATTATGTAGCACGTATGGTATTCGGCCCTATTTCTCCACTCCGGCTTATCCACAAAGCAATGGTCAAGCTGAAGCCTCCAACAAAGCCATCTTGGATGGTATCAAGAAGAGGCTGGAGAAAGCTAAAGGCAGATGGGTTGAAGAGTTGCCGAGTGTATTATGGGCTCACCGCACTACTCCGAGGTGATCCACTAGGGAAACACCATTTCCTTTATGCTTTGGAACCCAGGCAATCATTCCCCTGGAGATTGGCCTCCCAACCTTGAAATCGAAAGTTTTTGATTTGGGCCGAAATGACATGATGTTGGCCCTAGATTTGACTCTGATTGAAGAACCACGAGACCGTGCCCTTGCATCCATGGCTCAGTACCAATAACAACTTGCTAAGTCATACAATCAACATGTTCATCTACGCCGTTATACACCAAGAGAATTGGTCCTCAAGAAAGTACTCCCAGTTACCAGGAATCCGGCTGACGAAAAACTGGGTCCTAACTGGGACGGCCCCAATCAGATCGATTCAATCGCAGGAACAGGGGAATATCGGCTCAAAGACATGTCCGGGAGAAGTCTGCCACGTCCTTGGATTTCCACGCATTTGCATAAATTTTATCATTAACCCGACTTGTGGGGCATAACAACTTGTTTTGAATGTTTGCCATGTACAAACTTTCACTTTTATTGTGCAAGGCTACTTATCTCACTATGCAAAATTTTAGTTTGAAGATAAAAGCCTTTGGATTCGAAGCGCCCTTCATGATTCACGATTGGCCAAGTTAAAAGCCTCCGAATTTGGAGCCCATCCGTGCAAGACACGTTTGGGCCGAGTAAGTCTCTGGATTCGGAGCGCCCTTTGTAGAATTCACGATTGGCCAAGACAAAAAGCCTCCAAATTCGGAGCCACATCAGTGAATGACACGTTTGGGCCGAGTAAGTCTCCAGATTCGGAGCGCCCTTCGTAGAATTCACCATTGGCCAAGACAAAAAGCCTCCGAATTCGAAGCCCCATCAGTGAATGACACTTTTGGGCCGAGTAAGCCTCCGGATTCGGGACGCCCATTGTGATTCATGATTGGCCAAGTTAAAAGCCTCCGAATTCAGAGCCCCATCAGTGAATGACACTTTTGGGCTGAGTAAGCCTCCAGATTCGGAGCGCCCTTCGTGATTCACGATTGGCCAAGTTAAAAGCCTCCGAATTCGGAGCCCCATCCATGCAAGGCATGTTTAGGCCGAGTAGGTCTCCGGATTCGGAGCGCCCTTCGTACAATTCACGATTGGCCAGGATAGAAAGCCTCTAAATTCGGAGCCCCATCAGTGATTGACACTTTTGGGCCGAGTAATCCTCCGAATTCGAAGCCCCATCCATGCAGGACTGAGTAAGCATCTGGGTTCGGCACGCTTTTCATGAATACTCATTAACAAACATAAACACAGTTGACAGAAGATGATTGTTAATATGTTTAAACATAAACCGAAACAACATACAACATAAGCTGAAACAACATGCAAACATGTAAAATAATATGTTTTATTGAATTAATCAATAATACATAATCCGCTCCCAATTTACGTTAGAACGGTACAATATGTTTAATTTTATTCGGCATCCCCCTCGTCATCGCTCTTCTCGACTTCGAAGGCCGCAAAGGCAAAATGATGACTCTGATATAATGGTGATGCCGAATCAACGCCTGCTACCCGGAGAGACTCTGCGGCCTGGAGAGCCTTGATCCACGCGTGCTTAAATCCACGATTCTCACATCGGCAGACCTCCTCAGTGAGCTTTTTCTTCGTCTTCTCTATCCTAACTTTTCGACCTACATGGAAGCCTTGTTCATAAACCCTAGTCTTTGCAGCTTCTATTGCAAACATGCTTGCCGTATCACAATTGGCAATCACGTGACTTATAAGACGCTGGGTCACCCTTTCCTCCACAATCGGGTTAGCTAGGCCGGCCGACTAAGTCTCGGCGGTTTTGACTTTTCTTAACTCCCGCTCGGCCTTCTCCATGCGGGCCTCTAAACTACGAATGCGTTCATCTTTCTGTTCGATCTCCCACCACGCGGCATGAAGGCGCGTGCTGATCTCATAGGTTGTGTATAGTCCTTTCACCGCTCCATGAACGCCCTCTCGAAACACTTCGAAATCTTGTCGACCAATCATCGACTACTAGACTTCCGGCGGAAAAATCTGTTGTGCAAATTCGACTGCCACGCTTGGATCTCGGATGATCGAATTTGCTTCCGTCATCAGTTTGTTCCCAATAAAGACAGAAAAACTCAATGGGCACGATGGCCAACTGGCCGCACCTCGCGAATGAGAGGAGTTCCCTCGCTGTCACTTCTCCCTTCTAGGTGACCTGCTTCGACGAAGTGGAGAGTGACGCCTCTCCCACTTCCCATTTGTGAAGGTTCCACACCTTGATTCATCGCTGAGCCCAGCTCAGCCAATGTCCTACCTTCTCCTCTACTGTTGAAGAATAGTTTACCTGACATTCACACTTATCTAACCTTCTTCGACAGACTGGTTTGAGTTGAGTCTGAACACTCTAATGGGACATACGCGCATGATGCAACTACCCTTTTTATTAACCACGGATGCACCGTTCCGAAAGCAATCCCTTTAATGCTGCCCCAGCCAATTCATAAATGACTGATAATCGACGGCAACGTTCACTAATCCGCTGGGGCAAGAGCGGATTAATTAATCTATTCGGTCTTGCGTAAGTCTTTGTGCCGAACAAACGGGCTGCCCCAGCCAATTCATGAACAATCGATAATCATTGGCCACTAATCCGCTGTGAAAGGGCAAATTCATCAATCTATTCAGCCTAAATATCAGAGCTCCTAGCCGAATATCCATTGTGCCCCCGCAAACACCTGAACTGCCGTTATTAGGCGGCCTTCATCAACTCGCTAGGGCAAGGGCAGATTCATCAATCTATTCGGCCTAAATATCAAAGCTCCTAGCCGAATATCTGTTGTGTCCCAGCAAATACCTGAGCTTCCGTTGTTAGGCGGTCTTGGTCTTCAACTTACTGGGGCAAGGGTAGCTCCATTCATCTATTCGGCTTAATTATCAAAACTAATAGCCGCATATCCATTTTGCCCTAGCAAACACCTAAACTGCCGCTTTTAGGCGGTCTTGGTCTTCAACTTACTGGGGCAAGGACAGCTCCATTCATCTATTTGGCTTAATTATCAGAACTAATAGCTGAATATCCATTGTGCCCCAGCAAACACTTGAACTACCATTTTTAGGCGGTCCTGTTCATTAACTTGCTGGGGCAAGGGCAGATTTATCAATATATTCGACTAAGTTGCAATGCTATATAGTTATTTGTGTGCTGGCTTAATTCAATAGTTTGTTCTATTCATTTCATGATTTTACATCTTACTTAGCCATTAACAAGCACATTCATCAGGCAGAAAGGAAAAAGTAATTTTCATTCATAAACTGAGCACAAACATAAGTCATTTTACAAATGAAAACCACCCTACGTCAGCTTCTCACAAAAATCAACAGTCAAAACCTAATAACTCCAACAAAATCTACATATACACACTACCAAAACAAAAACAAAAACAAACAAAAAAAAACAAACAAACAAACAAACAACAAACAAAATGAAAAATACTGGACTCTAGATCAGTCTTCGAGGTCAGACTCCAGCGGCTCAATGTCTACCTGCTCGTACAAAATTGGCTGCTCCGATACCACGTTAGCGGCGGCCAAGGCTTTGAGCCAGTCGTGCTTGAACCCCCTATTTTTGAACTTCAGCACTTCTTCTACGTAGTCTGGCAAGGATGACCAAGGCTGCATCCTTGCCAGCCAGGAATGACTACACACTACCAAAACAAAAACAAAAACAAAAACAAACAAAAAAAAACAAACAAACAAACAAACAAACAAACAACAAACAAAATGAAAAATACTGGACTCTAGATCAGTCTTCGGGGTCAGACTCCAGCGGCTCAATGTCTACCTGCTCGTACAAAATTGGCTGCTCCGATACCACGTTAGCGGCGGCCAAGGCTTTGAGCCAGTCGTGCTTGAACCCCCTATTTTTGAACTTCAGCACTTCTTCTACGTAGTCTGGCAAGGATGACCAAGGCTGCATCCTTGCCAGCCAGGAATGACTTGGAAATCTCGGACTAGACGTTTGCCATTGCCCTCTTCGACTCTTCCAAGTCGGCCTCCAGCTTGGCAATTGTTTCATTGGCCAATTTGAGCGTTTCTTCATTGGCATTCGCCCTTTCCTCAGTGGCCACTCTTGATTTGTCAGCAGTCTTGGCCTTATCTGCTTCGGAATTGGCCCTAACCCTCTCTGCCGCCACTTTCATGGCCTCAGAATCAGCCCGGAGAGGCCTCTACTGCCTTTCCCTTCTCGTTTTCCAACTCAGCTGTGAGAAAGCCGATCTGTTCGATAGCGTCATGTTGGTGGGGACAGCCAATTTCAGCTATCCTCTCTGCTACCTACAAAACAAGGGATCAATAAGCTAATATAGAAACCTTTCTTTTGGTTAACCTTGCAAAATTATAAAGGGACACGTACCAATATCGCCAATTGAGTGGCTAATGCGATGGCCAGCATATCGGTCTCAACCCTAAAAACTGCTCTGTCAATCGGTAGACAAATAGAGGACGTGAAGCACAAGGCCACGACTGGGTCTCTTATAGCCAAAGCATCAGAGGCAACCGACATCTTCTTTATCCTTGGTTGTATTGTAAACAGCACAACCAAGTCAGATTCTTCCGTGCGTGGCCGTTTATCAACTAGGTCTTTTGAATAATCGGCTTCATGCTCGGCCGGGCATTTTTTCCCCCTGTGCTCCATCACTTGACCCTCCTATTGATCGACAGCAGGTTCCGTTTCGACCACTTCAGTCTAAACCTCCTCAACAGGAGCAGGTGGAGGAGTTTCTTCCCTAGCGTCGAGTGGAGCGGGTGGAGGTTCGTTTCGTTCAGCTTCGGCTCTCCTACACACAGCCATCCTCTCGGCGTTTTTTCGTTTGGCCAATTGAGTGAGCGACTCACCAGCCATGTTGTCAAGATATGAGCCAGGTAGGTCCCCTAAGTCGGTAAAAATATCCTCGACGAACACATCCGCTCGGCCGGAAGTGGATGGAGGATTGAGGCCGGCTTCTTCAAAAGTCAAATTTAGTGCCATGTCAACCTCCTCCTCTAGTCTGTCGGATTCGTCCAAAGATGGTTGATTCGGCTGCTCAGCGACTCCTTCGGCAACTTGTTCACCCGCCAGCTCTAAGTCTGAAGCCTCAAAATCGATCTACCTTAGATTCTTGAAGCTCAAAAAAACAAGCGCCGTAAGGTGCTGTTCACCCCTTAGAATCAGAATATTTTCTGTAGCCAAAAAAGTGGTATAAGTCGGCTCATATCATAGAAAAGTGTGAGCCGCCCTCCCTTGTTTCTAGAGATTTGGATAGCCAACGAACTGGAGTACCATTCTGATCTACGCAAGTATGGCGTCGTCGACCGAAACTAGAACTTTCTTAAAATTGTTTCTTGCACAATTAAAATGATAAACACATGGAATTTGAACCAAAAATATTTAATAAAAATTCATGGGGGGTTAAATGGCCACCTGGTTCGCCCCTTCACCTGGGTGCTGGATCTTGACAATCTTTGCGCTCGGCGAATTCCTAGTTTCCACGGACCATAACCATGACATCGTCAACTCGCTTGCAAGAGTTGGCAAGCATAGTGACCAAATGATGGTCTGTGTCTTTGGCCCTAATAAAGTAGCACCCTTGCTGTCCAGAGGACTTGGCCAAGGCATAACAATGCCGAATGGCAGGGACTCCAAGGTTAAGCCTAAGGTGCCCGCTTAGTTCTATAATTCCCATTATTATTCAGAAAAAGTTTACGTTCAGCTGAGAAAGGATTAAACCCTAATCACGAAAGACAGCCCTTAAAAGTAGATAAAGGGGGAAACGGACTCCGCCCTCCGCCCTCCGTGATTGACAGGAGAGGAAAGACAATTGTACTCTCATCAATCCTCTCCGTGTTAGTCACATTCTCTACCAAAAGTGACAGATGAACGTCGTCAGGCATAGAAAAGTGGCGACGGAAACCAGAGACTCGCTCCGTAGAAAAAAGGGCTCTCAAATGTTTAGCCATCACAACATGAAAAACAGACACTCTACACAGCAAACACACAAGAAAAAGGGAGTCGAGATGGAAGAAAGAGAAACTTACAAAAAATGAGGAGGACAACGAAGAGCGGAAAGAAGTTGCAAAGGGCGAGAAGCGAGGTAGTTGAATTGACAAGCAACAAGAAACCTTGAGCATTCAAGAAAGAACATACAGACGAAAAGACAACACGGTTTCAAATCGTATTAAATAAATAAAGTGTACGAAGGGGCGGGAAATTGTAATGATGCTCAAAAAATAGTAGGCGTCCTGACGCTTGCATTGGAGTAAGGGATACCACCGTATTTTCTGACTCTCTAGGTCCAAGGACCAAACATGCCAACTAAATGACATTAATAAGATGTTTAGGGGGCAATTGTGGGGGCCGAATAAATCTATTATGCACGGAGGCTGAATAACTTGAGGAAAGAAACCAAGTTGTGTATTATACGGCTCTATCCCAGAAGGACGAAGGCTGAATAACCAGATCGGCCGAATAACCAGCCGTAGACCTGGCCGAGTACAAACAGTTAGCCGAATGAGGGATTATTCATTGGAAGAAAGGTGGGCCCAACCGTCAACATCAAGAACGACTATAAATAAGGAGAGTATCAGCTAACAAAAGGTATGTGAGAACAAGTTTAACTTAAGATACAAGTAACCAAGAGAGTACCCACTGACTTATCCGTCAAAGTGCTAATTCCGGCACCCCTGACCGGAGTGTTCATTCCTTTTCAGGTGACTAGCTGAAGATCTCGAGCATCCTATTGGATCTAAAGAGTATTCCAAACCACTTCTCCACAACGAGGAAGATGTACTGAGAGCAATAAAAGACTGACAGGTTAACAAGTGACACAAAACATCCTCAAGGTCATGAGCAGTCATGCCAAAGAGACCATCAGAAGCCTGGCCAACAGAAGCGGAAGTAGAATCAAGTGTATTAACAGCACTAGACGAATGAGCCCGTGGATGAGAGCCAAATCCTCTAGATTGGCATGACCGACCTCCTCTAGAATCAAACCAATCACCTTGACCCCCAGATGGAGTCCCATGAACCTTCTAACATATCTCACGAGTATGTCGGCTTGCGACAATAATCACAAAATACAGACTCCTTCGAGGCAGACGGAGGGATAGAAGTCAGGCTGAGGCTATCTTTAGGGGTAGATAGTAATACTGAGCGATCAGTAGAGACAGGTGACAGCATAACGGACCAGTGACTCTCTTCATTCTATACATAGGCGAATGCCTTCTAAAGTGAAGGGTGAGTGTCCATACCCAGAACCCAACTCTGAACAGGATCATACTCCACATTAAGACCTGCCAAAAACTTGAAGCCTTTTTCCTATGCAATGAACTTCTTGGGCCCAACTGAATCAGTAGTGTAAATAGGCTTATAGTCCTGCAGGTAATCAAGGCATTTCCAACCATTGGTGAGGAAGGTGAAATACAGAAGAATAGTCTGCTCCCCTCGAACAGAGCTCTCAATAAAGCGGCACAACTCAAATGCCCGTGAGAAATGTGGAAGCCACAGTATCCCAAATATCCTGAGCAGTCTCCATAGACAAGTAGCCCTCACCAATGTTTGGTACCATCGAATGAATAAGCTGACCCATAATCAAAGAGTTCGTAATCTCCCATAGGTCATAACCTGGGTCAGTGGTGCTGGGTGCCTCTATCTTGCCATCAACATACCCTATTTTCCCTCTCCTCTTCAAAAAAATAGTCAAACTCTGTGACCATGCTAGATAGTTTTGACAATTAAATGGAAAGGTATTGATTTTAAGACTAGGGTTAGGGTTATCAGTCATAGTAGTAGGTAGAATGGAACCCTCACTCCTAGGTGTCTAGTGGGCACACTAGTGGAATTTGCCATGGATGTCGTACTACCGAACCCTCAACAAAACTAGTACCAATCACAAACCCGAAGGATGGTGGAGGAATAGTAAGCACGATGACCACTAAGAATATTAACGAATTAAACACACATTGATTTTTTTTATTTATTATTTTTTTAGAGAATAAAAAAATAAAAAGAACAAGAACTCAAAATTTTAGGTCACTACCTTATCACAAAGTCAATGACAACAGCAGTTCAACCAAACAGAGAGACGTCACAGTAAAAGAATGTCGAAGGAAGCTAGAGATGGCCTCGGGGCTGTCAGCTAGGTCTAAAAGACTGCCAGTGGCAGTCAGTGAGACAAGATGAGCCTGCCATACTGCCTGTGATAGTGATCAAAGGGTTCAACTTAGGCCAGAAGGCTAGTCGGCAGTGACGAATGGTTCGACTTAGGCCAGAAGGCCTATCTACGATGGTAATCAAAGGTACTAGGGTTGTCTCTAGTAGGTTCAGAAGCTAACGACTGGGCTAAAAACCCTTAGGCAATAGCCGACTAAGCTAGGAAGGTGGTACCTCTGTGGTGGCTGTGTAGTGTATGGATTTAGGGTTGTGGCTCTAATACCATGATAATTTTAAAGAATACCAAGAATAGGGAATGATTGTCATATCATCCCCCTTTTACATTAACGAAGATTAATAATTACAAGGGAGTCCTAAGGCAAAGAATAATTGCAATAGATAAATGACTCAACTAATAATATGCTATTCTAACAGGAATATCCATATTGACCTCTTCTTTTAGGTCTTCATGAAGGAAGGCATTCTTCACATCAAACTGATGAAGTGGCCAATCCAAATTTGCTGCAAGAGAGAGTAGTATTCTCACAGAGTTCATCTTAACAATCAGTACAAATGTTTCTTGGTAATCTACCCCATAAGTCTGAGTGAAGCCTTTAGTAACCAGTCTTGCTTTGTACCGTTCTATTGAACTGTCTGCTTTGTGTTTCACAGTGTACACCCGCTTACACCCAACTGGATTTTTGTCTCTAGGTAACTCCACGAACTTCCAAGTGCCAGTCTTGCTGAGAGCTTTCATCTCCTCCATCATGGAATGTTTCCATTCAATAATATAGAGATCATCCTAAAAATTGTTAGGCAGACTCACAAAAGAAATTTTAGAAAAATAGGTTTTATATGAGGGAAACAAATTAGAATAAGAGACATGATTAGTAATAGGATGCTGAGTACATGATTAGCAGTTAGAACATCAAGATTTGAGAACTCGGGAATAGGAGCATTAGGATCAGAATTACCTGGACTCTCAAGAGAGGGGGATGACTTTGGACACTCATCCAGAGAAGAAATTGGCAATAGAGGAGGGAAAGTAGTCTCTTGTATCTAGGTGACTTTTTGTCTATCTTTGTCTCTAGCATAAACTTTACCTTCTTCTTTTTCCACAACAATTGCTGGCTCAACATCTTCTCTTTATTCAACCACTAGTGGTAGTGGCACAAGAATCTCTTCACATCAAGGCTCCTCCTGAAGAGATGATTGTGACACTGGGGAGGTCAAAAAGTAAGGCTAAGACTCAAAGAAAGTGACATCTATGGAGACAAAACCATTTGCGAGATGGAGGATGATAACACTTATAGCCCTTTTGGGTGGCAGAGTAACCCAGAAAAACACACTTAAGAGACCTAGGATCCAATTTACCATGAATGGGTGAATGATTATGGACAAAAGAAACACATCCAAAGGTCATAGGGGGAATTGAAAACCCAGAAGACATGGACCCGAACAAAACCGGAAGAAGGGTTCGTTTTTGAAGGACTTGAGTGAGAACACGATTAATCAAATTAGCTGTAGTGAGAACCGCTTCCCCCCAATATGATCGAAGGACACGCATTTCAAAGGATAGGCAACGGGCCACATCAAGGAGATAATGATTTTTCTGTTTTGCAACACCATTTTGTTGAGGAGTATTAGTGCAAGAAGTTTGGTGAATAATGCCATGGGTGGCAAAATAACTGGCAAGACGAGAGTCAATATATTCCCCCCCCCCTAATTATCAAAGCGCAGAATTTTTACAACCGCCCCAAACTGAGTGCAAGCCATTCTATGAAAGTTTTGAAACACAAAAAACACTTCAATCTTGTCTTTCATCAGATATACCCAAGTGGCCCAAGAACAGTCATCTATGAAAGTAACAAACCATCGTTGACCTTTTAAAGATAGAAAACGTGAGCAACCCCATACATCAAAACAAATCAAAGAAAATGGAATTGAATTTTTATTAATAGAAGGAGCAAAAGAAGCTATGTGTTGTTTTCCAAGTTGACATGACTTACACTGAAAATCAAGGACATTATTTTTCTCAAAACAGAAGGAAAAAGATGCCTAAGAAGTAAAAAAGAGGGATGTCCAAAGTGACGGTGCCACAGCCAAAGGCCTTCATTGGGGGATGGGAATTGAATAGATAAATGAGCCAGATTGTCAGTCTGATCCAGAATACAGAGACCATGTTCCTCTTTACCAATGTCAATCCTCTTCCTCGTGATAAGGTCCTGAAAAAGACAGTGATTAGGAAAAAAACGTCACGCTACAATTCAAATCAGGAGTAATACAACTCAAAGATAAGAGATTAACACTCAAATTAGAAACATGGAGTACAGAGGATAAAGGAAGGGAAGAGATGGCATGAATTAAACCTTTCCTAGACACAGATGAAATAGTACCGTCAGCAATACGCACTTTTTCTTGACCTGAGGAGGGTGTATACTCTGAGAACAAATTGGAGGAACCAGTCATATGGTCAAAAGCACCAGAATCAATAATCCAAGGAACAACCATATGAGATAGTAATGCATTGGTAGAGAAAGCCAAGTTACCTCTTAGTTGCATAAAGCGGGAGCGGGAATGGGAGCGGGAGCGAGGAAGCGTGAGCTGATAGAAGTTTCTTAGGTTGGGGGCGCATTGGGGAGCGGTAATATATATATATATATATATTAATAGTTATGGTGGCCGTTGGCAACATTGTGGCTAGGAATATTGCTCTTCTTGACAAATGGCTTTGGAGATTTCCCATTGAGTGATTCTCATTGGCACTCTATTATTAGGAGTAGGTATGGGTTACGAGCTAATGATTGGGATACCTTTGTAGTTAGTAGGGGTAATTGTCTTTCTCCATGGAAATCCATCTCTCATGGGTTGTGTTACATGGACTTGTCGGTTTCGGCCAGAGTACCCGTATTGACACGACACGACACGACATGACACGGATACGGGTGCAAGACTTGAGTCGGACACAACATCCTTGTGACGGACGCTGCCAACCACAAAGAGAGAGAGAGAGAGAAGAAGAAGAAGAAGAAAACAAAGAAGACGAAGAAGAAGAAGACAACAACGACGACGAGATGATGAAGAAGAGAAGACAAAGAGAGAGAAAAGGAGATCGACATCGTTGTCGAAGGAAAAGACAGATAAAGAGAAGAGGAGATTGAAAGAGAAAATGAGATCGACCTCGATGTCGAAAGTAAAGACAGAGAGAGAAAAGGAGATTGAGAGCGAAGGTCGACGTCAATGTTGAAGGCAAAGGTGAAGGCGAAGGCAAAGGCTAGGGCTAGAGCAAAGGTCGACGTCGAAGGCTAGGGCTAAGGCTAAAGCGAAGGTCAAAGTCGACGGCGAGACCAGGTTTCTCTTTCTCTCTCTCTCTCCCTCTTTTTGCGATCCTATCTTGGACTGAATTGTGTTTCTCTCCATACAAATGTGATTCTTACACATTTCTTTCTAGGAAACACGGAATCGTGATTCTTACTCAGAATCGCTACTTGGTTGCACGATTCCTAAAACTAAGAGTTACCAAAGTTGGCAAAGAAAAAAGGGGATGCACCAGAGACAGTAGTAGAGGCTCAACGGTCCAGGAAGTGGCAAAGAGCAATCTCAAACTTTGAGGTAGACAATCCAAAAACATCAGCAGCAGACGAGGTAACAAGATCTGAAGGTGGTGCCTCAACCATGTCAGAAAGATGTGCCCAAGCATTGGACCTTTGGCCTCTAGTCTGGATCGACCTACCCCCTCGAGAACCAGGACGATCGCCTCGTCCACCAAGAGGAACTTTGCACAAGGTTTTGAAAAGCAGTTGTGGTTGCCGTAACAGTTGCGGCAATGCGGTAGCGGTTGCAGGGTATAAAGGTTGTAGTGTAACGATTGCAGTAACCGGAACCATCATTTTTTTTATTTTTCGCACAATTTGAAGAAAACTTACCGATACGCATAAATATATATTCATAATCACATTTATTGGGATTTAAAATAAATTTTGATCAAATTTTGTTAATTTTTAAGTATGATTCAATATATTTCATATTTTCAAATCACCATAAAAGGAGCTTTTTACATTTTATTTCAATAGTTAATGATTTTGAGAATAACTGATTTTAAATGTCTACAAATTATTTTGTTACCAATACTTGAATTAACAGAATAAAAAATATTCACAATTATTAAATGAAAGGATTATAAAATAAAAATTGTGCCATAAATTTTTTAAAAAAAAATTATAAGGAAAAAAATTCATATAAGATTTTTTCTTTGGGCTTGGATCACTTGAATATTCGTTCTTTTTTTGTAAGCTTTTATTTATTTATTTATTTTTGGAAAAAGAAAGCTATTTAGAATATTATAAAAAGGTGTAACGGTGTCTAACATATTGTTACGGCTGTTACGGAACCACTACGGCTGTTATGCAACACCGAAACGGCTATTACATATGTGAATTTCCGTTACACCACTATAGCGGCTGTAACGGGTGGCGGTAACCACCACAACCATTACGTAACAGTTGTGGCCGCTTTTTAAAACCTTGCCCATGCAGCTTCCAGCAAGTCTCTCGTGTGTTTCTAGGTCTACTACAATAGTCACAGAAGAGATTATCCTTCTCAAACGAAGGACGAGAACCATGAGGCACACGCTCTCCATCTCGAGGGGGTATAAAAACCAAGACAGAGCGATTGGTAATGGCAGAAGAAAGCATTGCAGAACGGCAACTCTCCTCATTCTGCACAAAAGCGAAGCCTTCTTGGAGAGAAGAAAGCACGTCCATGCCAAGTACTCTGCTCCGAACCGGATCATACTCCATATTCAGGCCTTCCAAGAACTTGAAGACCCCCTCCTGCTCCACAAACTTCTGGTAACTAGTAGAATCAATGGGACAGATAGGCTTGTAATTCTGAAGGTGATCAAGCCGCTTCCACCTATTGTTAAGAAAGGTAAAATACTTGAGGATAGTCATGTCACCTTATACCAACCTTTCAATGGAGCGACGTAACTCGAAAGCCTGTGAGAAGTTCTCCTTACTGGAATACGTAGTAGTAACAGCCTCTCAAATGCCCTGTGCAGTCTCTATAGCCAAATAGCCCTCTGTAATCTCAGGAACCATAGAGTGGATCAACCAACCCATGATGAGAGAGTTGGTAATTTCCCATTGATCATAACTAGGGTCCGTGATACTAGGTCCTTGTATCCTGCCATCAATATACCCCATCTTCCCTTTGCTCTTCAAAATAATAGTCAGACTTGGCGACCACGCTAGATAGTTCTGACCATTGAATAGAGAAGTGGTGATTTTAAGGCCAGGGTTGAGATTATCAGTCATAATAGAAGGTATACGGGGACTCTCGCTCTTAAGTGGTTGAGAAATTGTTGACTCACTAGTGGAATCTACTGTGGATACTCTACTAAGTAACCCTCAAACCTAGTGCCAATCACAAACCCAAAAGATGGTGGAGCAATAGTAAACACTATGACCACAAAAAAATATCATAAAAAATTGAAAATAAAGAAGAAAAAAATTTAATTTATCATTTATCATTTTTTGTTTTGTTTTGTTTTGTTTTTTAATAAATATGTTTAAGAGATATTTAAATGGAAAACATTACAGAAGACAGAAGGTCGACAGAGGGAGTGTTTGGAGACTGGCTAACAGAGGCCTAGGAGGCAAGAGAGATGCCGACAGAGGCCAAGAAGGCCAAAAGGGCTGCCGACAGGCCCCTAGAAGACCAAAGGGGCTGCTGACTATGCCTAATGTCGGGGAACCCATGAGGCCTGCCGAAGACCTAGGCAAGGGTGTCAGAGGGGTGGGTTGACTATAGGTGGGCTAGGTGAGAGTCTACAGTGGCTGACTGGACTACTAAGGAAAAAATAGGACTGTCGACAGTGTTCCTAAGTGGAAAGGGACTGCCGGCAGTGGTGCTAAAGCAATGGGCTAGGGTTTTGGCTCTGATACCATGTAAGTTTAGAGAAGAGAAAGAGATACGGAATGAGTGAGACATCATCCCTTTTTATATTGATAATAATACGTAATTACAGGAGTGCCATTAGGCATAAATTACAAGCCAACCTATCACATCAATCAAGAGAAAATAAAATCAAATAAGAATAAAATATAGCAAATATTATTTCCTATTCTAACATTTTCCGCAAGTGCACCACGGTTAATTCAAGGGTTTTCCCCCAATCCGATGATACAAGGAACTGTTAGCACCTAGGAGGTTTCAATCCTAAACCGTGTACTTTCAAGATGAACTTCAATGGCTGTTTCTTGAGAAAAACAAAATTCATGGCCAAATTCCAACATGGATGTTAAACACAAGTAAAGAAACTTTGGAGGTTTTATCCCTTAGGGAAAACTTTCTAACTGGCTTGGAGCATCCAAATATCATTCATTGGGTTAATTTAGGCATTTTAGACCTTGACTATAACATGCTGCAAGTGCCACAACCAATTCCACCCTTTTTTATTATGTCCCAGACAATAGATTAACTGCAGACAATCCACCATTGACCAGTAGATTGAGTTCTTTTTACATACTCGATTTGTCTAATAAGAACTTGGCTGGAACTATTCTTCCAAGTTGAGTAACCTCAGCAATTCTCTGTCAATCCCAAATCTCAAAGGCAACAACTTTCAGGGTCCCATTCCTCACTTATACAATAAAGGAAACAAATTGAAGATGATTGACTCCACTAGTAATCAATTACAGGTGAATGTGTCGAGATCATTAGCAAGTTGTACTATGCTTGAGATTCTTGATCTCTCAAATAATCTTATTGAAGATACATTCCCCTTTTGGTTAGGAGTTCTTATAAAGTTATAGGTTCTCATCTTGCAATCTAACAAATTGTACAGTGCAATGGGAAGTCCTGAAACTAAGTTGGTGTTACCAAATCTGCACATAATTGACCTCTCTCATAATGGTTTTATAAATGATTTGCCAACCAATTACTTTCAAAATTGGAACATAGTGAAACTTGTTGACGTGGATAGGATAGCATATATGTATGCAACCCAAAAATTCCCAGTTCAAAGTCAAATGTTAGTCGAAGATAGCTATTTCCATACAATGAATATAACAAACAAAGGTGTAAATACGGAGTATGAGGAGATCTTGAATATCTTCACTGTCATGGACTTCTCAAGCAACAAATTCAAAAGGGAGATTCCAAAATCTATTGGAAAACTCAAGAGGCTCCAGCTACTCAACCTTTCCAACAATGACCTTAGTGGTGAAATCTCATCATTCATTGGGAACCTAACAAAGCTCGAATCATTGGAATTTTCTGAAAATATGCTCTCAGGAGAGATCCCTCAACAATTAGCAGTTCTCAGCTTCCTTGCATTCTTAAATGTCTCAAATAACCATTTCTCACTGGACCAATTCCACAGGGGAAGCAATTCAATACATTTTGGGACAATTCCTATAAGGGGAATTCATGATTGTGTGGAGATCCTTTTTCAAGGAAATGTGGAAAGTTAAGGCACTACCACTATTGCTACCATTGAACTCAAAGCAAAGTAATGATTCAACATTCCCAAGTGCAATTGATTGGATTGTCATATGCATGGGATATGTGAGTGGGTGAGTGGTTGGGATGGTTATTGGGCACACATTGACCACAAGGTATCACGAATGGTTCATCAACACTTTTGGAAGGAAGCAACACAAGTTGAGAAGAGAAAAAAGTAGAAGACATGGAAACTAGAGTTAATAAGGCATTCTTTCATAATAAATTTTATACTTACGGGTACATTTTTAGTTTTACTAAATTATTATGTGCATTGTTTTAGGGTTTAGGGTTTATGTACAATGTTTTTGTGGCATGTTTTAGATGAAATCATATAACTCTAGCTTGTATTTATGACATTACCATATGTATTTTGTTTGGCAAGACAACCAACACTAGTTAGGCTGATGCACCAAGGTAAGATTGCAAAAATTCTAGTAAGCATCATGTATCATCCAAAGACATTGGTTATTTGTTTTCCTTCTTCATATTCAGAAAGAGAGAACATATGACTTGGAGGGTTTCAGGAAACTTAAATCTTAACAAAATACTATGCCTATCTAGATCTTTTATATGGTGACCAATGGCATAAAAATAAGAAAAATGGAAATTTGAAATTTTTTACATAGCATGTTTATAGGGTATCATAATATAAAGTTTTGGAATAATGTTGAGTCTTTGTTTGTGTTTATTTTAATTTAGTATAGTGTTAGACAGGTTTCGTCATTATATTAAGTTTTAATAGTTAGGGTTAATTTGACAATTTTATCAGGGCAAATTACACACTGTATCATTAAACTTTCATCTAAATTTCACTTCGGTCTATATGCCTCAATTGCAACAATCTTAATCTTGAACTTTTGAGCAAGTTTCAATGTTGCCCTTCAATCAACTCCCGCCACAAGAATTAACAAATTTATGTTGATTGGCCAAGGGTAGTCTTGACATTTTAAATTTTTACACCAATGACTTTTTTTTTTTTTTTAAGTTATTCATATCATTACCAGTCAACTAAGCGAAGGGAAATTTTTGTATATTGTCAGAAAAAGTAAGGAAAGGTAGTGGAATTCTAGAGCCAAATGGGAGGTCCATATAATTGTTAGAAATCTTGAGGAAATCCATGAATTTATTCTAAATGATTTTATAGAACTGCTAAGACCAGCAATGCATGGGCTATCAATCGATATCAATATGTCTCAAAACAGCAAAGATTGGAAGACAAACATTGTAAATATAAAACATCAACGCAAATGAATAAAAATCAAGTTTGCTGCTATGTAAGGTATCATATCTAAACTAAACTAGGAATACAACAGATTTAAGATATAAAAATTTATTTAATTTCTTCATCATATTTGTACAAATATTTTTCGTATATCTTCCCAATCAACTTACTCTAGTCTATACAAACATACATGAGAGGGAAACAACATATTTCAACACCAAGAATTAAAAACAATATGTGAAAAGGCAATCCATCTATATCAATTTAACCGTTATTCCAATTTTAAGTTCTTCCTCATTTCTTTTTAGTTAATCCCCTGATCCAACAACCACCTTGTAAAAGGAGTCAACTAGTGTGAAATATTGACAATGTCAAGGTGATAAAACTTGGATATGAATATCCCATTTGACCTTATCATTATGTGCACAGAGAAACTTTTGACAACAATATGACTCAAAAGATTAAATTGATATAGCCACTAGATTAAGATTATGGGTGAGAGGTGTGGTTAGAGGTAGTCTAGGAAGATGGCGGGCACTTCAATCGCCTGGGATCACTGGAGGTGGAGAGGAGGCGATCAAGGCAAGCTTGGAGAATGAGAGGTTGGCAGTGATAGACTTTGAATACTGATGTAGAGTGTGAGGGGGGTGATTAAGCACAAGACTGAGTTGTATTATTGTTGTGTCTCGCTGCATATACGATATGTTATATAGGCCACAGAAGTATTGGAGCCCAAGCAAACTGTTGGACAGGTGGCTCATTCTCCTCAACTCTTTCAGAAGTGATATAAGTCTTTCTACCATCTGTAGCTTGATGGCAAGCAGAGAGCAACGCTTCATGGCAGGTAGAAAGTAACATTCTATATATGCATCGGATGACATGAACGTAAGGTCATTGTTGCCTCTTCTCCAAGCCTGGTTGAGATGGAGTTATCTTAGCAAGAAGACAACCATCTCGACAATCCCATGACCTCAGTTGCTAGTCCAGTATCTTCTGATGATCCCAAGTAGTAGTGCCTGGGTCCTGCTCCCAACCTAGGCATCCAAGCAGATGAATGGGCTAGGGTCCACCTCAGTGTTTAGGAGAGCCAAGGGCTCGCTTCCAAGCGACCAAGTAAGGGAATGGGTCATGGGCCTATCTCAATGTTTAGGAGAGCCAGTGTTTATCAATCCAAGTCCAAGTTATATTGTTGTTTGGTCTTTGGGCTTATATGTATGCTCTCGCTTAGGCTAAGCATATAGTCTTGGTTTTGCGTGGTGTCATGGCACATGGCGCCCGTAGGGCTCGCCATGTACAAAACATATGACATGCCCACTTGGTGCCTTATTGGTCTACCACGCGGGTGGGGCTTTGGTGATGTGGCAACCGTAGGGCTTGCCACATATTGGGCTTGATACAAGTACCCACAAAAATAACAATATTGCATTCTGGAAAAAAGAATGTTTGCTGTAAATTAAACTCAAGCCTAAGAGCTAAATTTCCTACCTTATTGCCTCACATGAAGTCTAAGTAACCAAATATTTTACTGTCCAAGCTATTTCCTCCAATTATCTAGCAACTTCCCTTAAATTGAGCTCAAGTATTCTCTTCTCCCTCTCTCTCATGTTTTTGCTCTCTCTAAGATGACAAAATGAGAGTGTTGTAATCAAGAAACCTTATATAGGCTTGGTTTAGTGATCTTAATTAAGTTAGGTTTAAGTTAACTAATTTTCATTATTTAATTTCAATTATTTGGTTCCGAATCGAATTTCAATTAAACCTACCATAATTTTCCAAAAATTCCCAATAACACATAACCCAAGTCAATTTCATGATCAAACGCCGATAAGGCCTTCAATTCGCAGAACAAGACAGAAACACAAACAGATATTTCTACGACAAATAGATATAATGCAAATAACATATAATGTATGCAATTAACGTAGAATTTCATCTTAGTTACTTATTAAGCCATCTTAATCAAAGATCATTAGCTAATCACAGGTCGGGATTGTCACACACCAACTAAACATTAATGTTTAAATAATTTTATAGTCTTACAACCCAATTCCAACTTAGCCCAAATGAGTTATTGTTATTTTTCAATTTATAATATTTTTATTTTTGTAATATGATATCACAAGCTTTGTTCAAATAGTTGTCATACTCCAAATTTCAATTTTTTTGCTTCTCTAATTATTGAAAACTTAGCAAATCGACTTGTTTATTTCTCTCATGAAATGATTAAGTTCATGATAAGTACTAAAACAACTTTGCCTTAAACGCATGCATATTTATAGCAGAGCAAAATGATTTTCATTGTTGATTTTGATTAATTTGTAATCATGCATCACCTATATATGATTCAATTACTTCCTTTTGTTGAGTTTTCATCTAGTAAAAAAAATTAAAACTTTGCTATTAAAATTCTCAATTTTCATATTAATGTTTGTTTATTTATTTCCTTTTTCATTCATTTTTATTTATGTTCAAATTTTTTTAGCATTTTCACTTTTTCTTGTACTCAAAACAATTGACCTTTTTGATTTTCTATTAATTTGATTTTCTTTTTTTGGAGTTCGCTACACTTTGCCGCTTTTCTTTTTGTGTTGATTGCTTTGACAAGACCCCTTTGTTTTTCTTCTTTTCGCAATTGGTTCCTCATCCATTTCCTTTCTTATATCTCCTTCATGTTTTTCTTTCTTTTCTTTTCTATTTTTTCTTCTTGTTGTTTTCCAGTGATCAGGTAGAGGTTCAATCAAGGGGTTTAATCTGTCATTTATGGATGGTGGTTTTCTTTTGTGTTTTTTCATACCATGTTTGATGGTTGTTGTTGTGAGGTACTCAAAGAAGAACGATGGTGGTCATGTGCCTGCATCTGCGGTGGAGGATGAGGAGTCAACGTATCATAAAGCCACAAATGATTTGAATCTGATATTATTGATCGGCATTTGGTAGATCACATCATATGACGTAAATGAACAGGTGTTGTTCTCTCTCTCTCTCTCTCTCTCTCTCTCTGTATTCATTGTAATAAAATCCAGGAATAGAAATATTCATTTGAAGTTCACTTGCATATATAGAAAATAATTTTCTTTGCCAAGAAGATGCACCATCAGATTCACCAAAGAGGAAGCTGCTTGCGTCAGAAATTTGTGTCAGCTAAATTTCCCCTCCTCTTTGCATTTCCATTTGATGCAATTCAATTATATATTGAGCACATATATATATTGGAAATTGAGAGTGGGACTATATGCATTTTCGTTGGGGTTGCTGATGAAAATTTAAGTTTTCTTGCCTCTAGCTTTAGCTTAAGCTTTTTGTTTGTAGATTTGATCATGACTTATGTGTGTTTGTATACTAATTTTCTTAAAGATAATGTGTTATGTATATTGTCTATAATAACTTATTTTATTGATTTTAGCTACTCATGAATATAAAATTTTCATTGGGTATTTTATTTTTAAATCTTACCACCTCTTATCTTTATCTAAATGAAACATTATGACATGTCATTTTTGCCTAACTACAAGACATTGGCCAAAGATGTTTTGTCAGAGTATGCTATTCCATTTCCTTCGCTCTCTTAAAAAATATATTTAAATAGTATCTTCTATAACATACTAATTTACTTTGCTTGCCAACGTAATATCATGGACAGATTAAACATGTCTCATTAGACCTAACTTTTTTATTGTAAATGCATTCAAATATCACATACTTCTGAAAAAAAAATAAAAAATAAAAAATTCATGTCTGATGAAATTCAAGACATTAACAAAAAAACCATTATAGTAAGAACAATTGAAAAAATTTGATTAACGGGCATCTTAATGGGCACTAGCTCGCGTGCCTCACATGCGACCATCTCACTAGTTTAGTCAAAAACTCAATATCTCAAATGGGGCTTAACATTTATCATTTATGAAATAAAATTAATTCGATTCACTAACCCTTTTATTTTATTGTATTGTCTTCGAAAAAAATAAATTATAAATATATTTTTAAAAATAGACCTATTTTTTAGAGAAAAAAATAGAATAAAATAAAAAATAATTAAAATTATCAGATCAAACTACTTTTTTTATGAATGATATATATTGACAGCTTTATAAAATGAACGATTTCGATCATCGAAACGGGACTTGTGATGGGCTCTGTGGCCCCTCAAATTCTCTCATGTTGGGATGTGAAATTGAAAAAAGTTCAACCTTTTTAGAATTACAATTGCAATGAAGATAGAAATATTTG
Organism: Camellia sinensis; assembly: GCF_004153795.1. Lineage (NCBI taxonomy): Eukaryota > Viridiplantae > Streptophyta > Magnoliopsida > Ericales > Theaceae > Camellia > Camellia sinensis. The sequence goes on along the minus strand of NW_021025440.1, from coordinate 182,723 downwards.
AAATTAAGAGGAAATTACAATTCATTGTAGGTTATAAAAATTATTTTAGATTAGTGGTAAATTTTCTGAATATTAATAATTGAAGTTTTAAACTTTTTGATGAATTTATAATTATTTTATAAAACACCACTAAATTATAGAATTGTTTCAAATTAATTGAAAAATATGAAATCTTTAATTTTTTTTTTAAAAAAAAAATATTTCGTTCTCTTTTCTTGCTCTCCTTATGCAACTCTAACGGCTATCCACAACCCTTCTTCCACTCCATTTTTACCATTTTCAACCCTTCTCTACCCTCTGCGTCCCTCGACCATCCTTACCTTACCTCAAATCTCAACCCTTCTCAACCCTATGCATTCTTCAACCATCTCTACCCCATTACAAATCTCAACCAGTTTTTATCCTTGCATCACCATTAATAGCCCCTAGTTTTCCCTCACTACCACATCCAAACCTTTCCTACCCTCTTCCATTCCAACCCCTCCTCCCCAATCAACCACCATTGCGACATCCAGGCTTCTATCATCTTAATTCTTCTCAAATTTGGATTATTCTTCAAAACCCTAAACCAGAGAGACCTGGTTGTTGGGTCTCATGAGAGAGAACATGGTTGTTAGTTGGTCACGGCGGTCGTGGTAATGATTGGATGTCGCAATGGTAACTAGGTGTTGTAAGAATGTATTGGGGTGAAATAAGGAAGAGGGCTAGGAATGGACAACGAAGGGTGGGGGACAACGTTGCCATTTTTGGAGAGGAGATAAGTTTGTAGACGTTAAGGTAAATAAGGAAAGGCAGAAAAAGAGAGAGCGCTAGGAATGAGCGACAAAGAGTAAGGGAAGTTGTTGCCATGTGTGGAGAGGAAATATATTTAATGATGTTGGAATGTATGGAAGAGCGCAGAAGAAAGTGAAAGGAGGTGCTGACAGCTAAAAAGGGTGGTAGAGGAGGGGCTTGCAATGGTGTGTAAGGAATTGTTAGGGTTATAGGGAAAAGAAAAGAGGAAAGGGGTTTTTGGTGAATTTTTTTTCATCTCTTTACAAAAATAAAAAAATTTAAGCTTTCATATATGTTATAAAAATTTTGATACCCCCGACTAAAATGCAATAATTTGTTGATATTTTACTACAATTTCGTACCTTAATATTATATCTAAACGTATGCATTTTGCATCACTTTAATCCTCATAATTTTAATTTTGTCAATTGAGTCATAAAAATTTCATTTAACTCATTAGCCGAATTTCAAACCTCCCATCTAAATCATTAGCAGCATAATTTGATCCATTTGACTAAAACTTTATCCTAAATTTTGATATTTGTAGAACTAAAGCAAACTCCTAATGCATAGTTTTAATTTATGGATGATAAAATGTATTTTTATCCAATACTATTATGATCATTTGAAATAACAATTTTTTAAATTGTGTTTAGATTATAAATTTGAATAGGAATTTGAAAAAGGAAAATGAAAAAAAAAAAAAAAAAAAAAAAAAAAAAAAGTAAGACATGAACGTTAATGAAATATATATATATATATATATTTCATTTTCAAATCCCTATCCAAATTCATGATCCAAATACAACTTTAATCATGCAATTAGTCAGGAACATTGGAATGCACCAACATAAATATCCTATAAATATAGATGGATTATCAGTGAAGTCAAATTTGCACAAAACTTATATATTGAGCATTTATTACCATTTACATATTACACCAAATATGTGTATATATGTTTTACAATTCCTTTTCAGCAAACAAGAAATTACAATAAAAGTGAGATACTAACACTATGGTCATAGACAGCACAAGAGCCAAAACAGTTGAATACAAAATATCCTCCGTAGATTTCATATCATAAAGGCATTGTTACATACTAACCAAATCTTTTTGTAAAAGGGCCTCATGTACATACTATCTTCACTTCTTTTCTTTAGGTTAATATGAACATAAAGCAATATAATGCCAAAAATAACCATATTTGAATCTCAATAAATGAAAATTTTACCACCCTCTCAGAGTCAGTGACATTAGCATTGATCCTTCCAAAAAATCCCAATAAGATGAAAGGTGAATATTTCATTTCAATACTTTTTATGCTTAAACTTGCTTCAAGCACTACAAGAAAAAGAGGATATCACCACGTTTTTTTTTCTGACGTGTTTGAAAAACGCCGTGAAATCTCCTATACTTTTTCCCATTTTGAACAAATTTAATTACTCATCTCGTTTTGTACGCCAATATTAAAAAAATTGTGAAATAACATTTACTTGTGATTGAAGAGGCAGGATTTCTCTGATCAAAAGAGAGGCGTGACTTTAGAGAACACAGCGTTACTTTTGAGAGAGAGAGAGAGAGAGACAGAGAGAGAAATCAAGGCCTTGGATCTTCGATCTCCATCGATTCTTTGGTTGTATGATCTGGAAATGCTTGTTCTACACTTGATTTGAGCGTTTGTCTGTAATATCGTTTGAATCCCTCTTATCTAAGTCGATCTAGGGCTCAAGGTTAGAGTTTTTTTATATGGATTTGCTACATTCACACAAGATCTATAGACTTTCATGGCTTAAACTAACGATTTGTAATTGATTTCTAATTTCTTTTCTTCTGTTTTGTATTTTCTCTTTTCGAATTGATTTTTCTAGGGTTTTGAGTGTCGTGTTAATGTCTCTGATCACGTACAGGATAGCAAGCAGCGTTGGATCTGGATCATTACCAACAGTGAGTCGAAGCAAGCTCAACGACGTAGAGATGTAGATCTTATTCTCAGATCTGCTCTCTATCCGATCAGATCTGCTCTCTCTGTCTCTTCGATCTGCTATTTTGGTAATATCAAATCTACTTTCTCAATCTCTCCGATCGAATTTCACATATTCTCTTATCTGCTCTATGAGATTTGGACCTCTGTCTCTCTGTTTTTGATTGAATTTCATTATCTTTGTCACTCTATCACATTTTCCTTATAGAAAATGTCAAAACAGTTTCTAAAATTGGTGCTGGTGACTAGTTCGTTGGTACTCTCCTATGCATATTGATGATGACCAATTTGTAGTTGAGGTTAGTATTCCTGATGCTGTGATTCTTATCCTATAGACATAAATTTTTTTCATGGATTTTTTTTTTTTTTTTTTTGTTGGAATAGCCTGTTGATATTGTGATTCTTATTGTACCATTTTCCTTGCATGTCAAATGTTTGATAAAATGTGTCAATGGAAAAATTTTGTTATTTTTATTTCATCTTTTAATTTTTAGCCAAACATTGGAAAATAAAAATGATGATGAAACTTTTACTGTAAAATAAACTTTTATCAGTGTAGTATTTTCTGCCAATCTGTGTTATCTGTGTTTACATGGGAATCCTGCAAAACAACTCTTCTACTACTTTGTCAAGTCAGAAAGAAAACCATCGAATGATCCGGTCGTTTGGTGGCTTAATGGGGGGCCAGGGTGCTCTAGCTTTGATGGGTTTGTATATGAACATGGTACTGCATTCTTGAAACACATCAATTTTGGAATTCTCAACTTATCTATTGTTACAATAGCTTTACTTATTGTATCTGTACACAAATATTAGACTGTAAAACTGTTTTTCAAATGTGTGAGAAATTAAATTCTATTTAGAATACAAGGTTGATTGAGTTACCATTTTGTCCGCAATATGTTGTCATGATATACATGAAATGGGTTGTTTGGACATTTTTGAGTTCTTGTACTACTAACACATTTGATTTACATATTACATCAGCCAAGTAAAATTTGTTATGTATATAAAATGTTTATTGTGCAACCTTGCAGGACCATTCAACTACGAGGCAGGAAAACAACACGGAGAACTGCCCATATTACATCTCAATCCTTATAGCTGGTCCAAGGTTGATAATTCTAAAATGTATGTTTATATTCTACATGAATGTAAGAAGCTTACTTTTAAAAATCGCTAATTAATTATGTTTATATTTAAAAATGTTTTGGTTTTTCACTTCCTGTCATGGTGACTATCTAGGTTATAAAAGATGATACTTCTGATCTTTCCTAGTGGATGAATTATCTTTTGAATGGAATTAGTTGATAACAATGATGCCCCGTTGTGAACACATGGCGGAATGCTATGCCTATTACACAAGTTATCACTTGAAACTTTATGATTTGATGTCCTTTAATTGATTCTGTTGTTTGTCTTCTAAATTGATTTAATGCTTGACTAATGGGATGTGGTGTGGCACTTATAGAAGTATCCCCACCAAGAATGCCATTGGTTGAAATACAGCTCCATAGGAAACTTCTGGAGGAGTTGTTGGGTAATACGAGTCATTCATGTGCCCAGGTAAGAAAGACTTCTTTACATATTTTTGGTCAATTCTCAGATCATGTCACTGTAGTTAATATACATTAATGGATCAAATTGATGGTTCTCATCACACACATACTCATTTAGTGTATACTAATGCTTGAAATGGTGTCTGGCCTTGCTACATTCGGGGAAGTTTCTTCTATAACAAATATATGATGCACATCAGCAATCATTGCATTATCAACATGAATGATCGAAACTGTATTTTTTTTCTTTATTTATTTATTTTGACTAGAATTTCCTTGTTTTTATTATCAATTGACTTGAAGCTTCTTTGTTGACTCATTTATTTGGTATATTTTAATTTTTATTAACAATATCAAACATTATTTAGTTTTGTTATTTTAGTTAAAACCTTCTTAATCCTTTTCTTTTTTCCTTATATTTTTTTCCCTTCAGCTCATTTGATACATGCTTATGGTTCTTTGAGTAACACAATTTTCTGCAGAATTTCAATCTTATAACATATTTCTAGATATTCTGTTACTAGTTCTCATTATGTACCTTCATTCTTGCAAAACTATCGTCACACTTTTTCTTATCTACCTCGTAAGAAAACCAACAGAGCTAATTTTGAAAATAGAGAAACCTTTTAATGTTGAATGCTTAATCACTACATCATATGAAGCTTGATTGTGGGGAATAACTGGCCAAAATATATTTAGTTTATGCTTTTCTTTCCTGTCTCAATAATCTAAAAATATTCTTTGCATACCTTCTGTTAAAAATAAAATTGTTTTCTCACAAATAGTTTATGGCAGTAGAGTGCTGGGATTTTTGTCGTTGTGAATTCTCTGTTTTAAGATATGGATAGGGGAGAACTACAATACGCTCTGGACATTGGATGGTTACTGGACACACCATTAGATGCGTCCCAATTAGGAAGTCTTCTATGCCTTAAATTGGCTTGATCAAGTGATTTCTGAGTATGGAAGACATCATCAATTGTGGAAGAATCATCAAAACTTGTGTGAATAATGGTTTTAACATATAAAAGAACAACTAGAAGTAGATTTCAATTATCTGTTATTTGTTTGGCCTCAATTCTGGGTCAGAACCCACGCATATTTTTCATAAAGTGCTTAATAAGGAAAGGGTCCCCAACATTTTGTGGCAAATTGCCATCCCTGTATGTAGTTGGTTGTTAGTAATGGATCTATTCTTTTGCCTTCTGATGTATTTGACAGTTTCTTTGTGGGAAGCGTGGTCGTGATGTACCAAAATGAAGGCATTTTCTTGTCATTTGTTATGAAAACAAAGCAATTTTTTTGGACTTGGTGACGATGTGTGGCCGTGATGTACCAAAGTAGGACCTCGACAGCAAATCACTTCTCTGGAAAGTCCTCATTATATTATATATGATATTTAATGATGTTTTTGTTGTTGTTGTTAGACTTGGAAAATAAATGCAGTATCTTAGCAGTGCTATTGTGATATACTATTGCTATTGATAATGTTTAATAATGTTTCTATTATATCCAAACAACTTGTCCAATTCTCATAGATGTCTTATTTTATTTTAAGTGCAGGCATTTGGAGTACCACCTTAGCAGCTATGGCAGAAAGTGAACGTAATGTCATGGAGTAGTAGTGTGTCATGCTCTGCTCATGTCTGTAAATATTTTTAATTTTTTGTTATGTCATAAATTTCCATTAGTCAAATTTGTATGTTTCTAAAAATATTTATGGCTTAATTGGTTCGAATTTATTTTGAATGTTAAAGGTGATATTGTGAATTGTGTAATTTGAAATTTGCTTTTATTGGTTTTTCTCTTTTTTTTTTTTTTTTTTTTTGTTTTTTAAAATTTTTTTTTTTGGTTTTTTTTTTTTTTTTTTTTTTTTTTTTTTTTTTTTTTGAGGAAGGAATTCATAGTTTGATTAGATTTGGTTGTTTTATTGTAAATTTATTTGGAAAAAATTCTGATTAGGTTCAGATGCTTTTTTTGTGAAAAAAAGCTTTTAGCAACGTTTTAATAAAACGCCACTATAAGTTGGTATGATGTCATTTGTGCATGGGGCAATATTTATGCTGGCGTTTAAAAAAATGCCGCAGAAGATCTTGCACACGCCTCTAAGTTATAGCGACGGCCGCGTCCTCGATGTAATTTTAAAACGCCGGTATATGTTTATCTGACGTTTTTGATATCTTTAGCGACGTTTCTAAAATGCCGGTAAAAGTTAATTTTCCTGCAGTGAAGGAAGAATCGAGAATCTACAAACAAACAAGGTACAAGAATATAGAGCACAAAGGCGCATCAAATGGAAGGGGTTATGTACAAACTTTCCTCATCTCTCTTATTTTGTCCCCGACAAGTGATCGTATGGTGAAGAACGATGACAAATTAAGCAAAAGTTGTCGATTTCTTTCCCAGCCTCCTCTATGTATCATGAACTGGTTATGATCATAACCTACCACTCCTGAAAACCAAAAAAAAAGGGAAAATGTCATTAAACATTCATGCATAAATTGAAAATTGTTCACTTGATAATGAATAGGGGGCTACCCCAGTTGACCAAAACCTCTACACCTCACTAGGAGTTTAAGGGTTCATCAGAACACAAGAAATTGTAAAATGTGTAGTATTGATGGAGATTCAAGATCTACGGTCTAAGAAGCACAGACACACTGGCATGATAATTTTCAAAAACTGCGAGACATGACACATAAGGAAAACATGCAAAATATATGATGTACTATATTTATTATACATATAAATGAATATCTCATTCAAAATGTAGAAATATATATAACATAACTAGAATGTCTATAGTTTAATTTATTTTTATTTTTTTAATCGGCAAAGAAAACTTTATTGATTATAGCAAAAGAGGAACAAAGACACAATCAACAAAGATGAGGAGCTGCAAAGAGCAAAAGAACTCTCAAACTAATCCCAATAAAATTGGCACCAGAGAGAGAAGCTCAAACAAAAGCAAGCACCCCATGGTTGATAAGGAACCAACCAAAGAAAAGAGAAGAAGAAAGGGAAACAAAAACAAGGAAACATGCCCAACTGAAGAGTCAAACACAGCCCCTGATTTGTCTCCACTTGAAGACTAGATCATCAACTGAGTAAGGGAAATCCTTTATTGATGCTCTGAGCCAAAATGATGCTCTGATTTTGATGAGTTCACTCAAACCAGAGAAATTGGGTTGAGCCTTAGAGAAGACACATTCATTCCTATGCTTCCAAAGAGACTAAAGAACAACTAGGGGGATAGCTCTCCAAATTATCCTTTCAAGGTTCTTGAATTTTCCACCCATCCACCAATTGACAACACCATCTATTGATTCTTGTATGCACCAATGACCCCCCAATCATGAATCACTGAAGACCAAATCAACCAAGAAAAAGGGCAATGGAGCAAGACATGAACTACAGATTCAGATTCAAAGCTATAAAATGAGCAAAGGGTCGAAACACTGCTATCAAGAATGCCAATTCTGTGAAAAAACTCTATAGATTTAATTCTGTTTTTCTAGGCCAACCAACAGAAAAAGGAAACATATTTACAGATTTTGAGATAAGGGCCAAGAAGAGAGCTACTAAGAGAGTAAAGCAAACACAAAGAGCTCACCAAGGCCTATGGAAGCAATAGCCCAGATATGGCAGTTTGCATTTTCAATATTCAAATGAGGGGCTGAGGATAAGACAACAATCAATCTAGCTTCTTGCCCCAATGGATATGATATCATTCCACACTCTAGAATGCTTATAAGAGGACCTCATTGGAGGAGACCAACATTCTTCCTTAATTATACATTTACTGCAAATAGCTCTCCTCCAAAGTGCATTGATTTGATTTCCAAATTTCCACCACCATTTGAGTAGTAAACAATCATTGACATCCCTGATCCCTCGGATGCCCAAACCCCCTTGATCAATGCTCGTTGTTACCTCCATCCATTTCACCAGATGAACCTTTTTTTTCTTTTTTTTTTAAGGGTCATTACCGCCCTATAAGAATGTAGCCTCAATCTTTTCAAATTCTCTAGCCACACCTTCAGGCATCTTAAATAAAGAAAGGAAATACACAGGTAAACTGGATAGGGTAGACAATAATGTTTATCTATAGTTTAAAAGATAATGGAGTAATAGAAATAAATCTACAATGTTTTTTTATCATTAGATCCAAAATTATTTTATTTAACCATGCAATGTATTTTATGTGTATAAGTCATGGACGCAAGTGTTTCCAAAGTCCCCAAACCATATTCAAGTCAAATTTTATTAAAAAACAATAGGACTTGTTTAGACTTGTATTTGACATATGTTTGAAAGTGTCTAACGAGTGCTAGTGTTAGGCACTTGTCCGATACATGTTGTCGAACACAAACACATTGCCTTAGAAATATTTGAACTTCTTAGCCTACAACATAGCATCTACACGTGTAATGTTAAGAAATTACCATATAAGGCAGGGCAAAAAGAATGCAGATGGAAGGGTCTATCATAACACCTCATAGTGGTGGAGGATGTCAATAGATAGACCAATTGCTTTAGGATTTAATCCAAAATAACTCAGATTAAACACTTCCAATGAATGACTGCTTCCATATTAGTCACCTTTCCACTCAAATCAACCAGACTCAAAGAATTGTGCCACTGCTGAATACAGTTGTTCTTTTACAAACATCGGCCGTCATTGCTAATATTGGCATGTGCCAATGGGCCACATTTGCAAACATCTCGATAGTTGCTTCACGAGATCCAATTCTTTCATTAACCTCACGCTCAGGACTACGTATTTTCCATGTAGCTTCAAAGCTGTATGATTAGAGTCAAACAATATATAAATCACACTCCTATACTTGCAAGCAATAATAAAAGATGAAACCTATCAACACCATACGTGCAATAATCAAACAAGAAACCTGTCTTACAAGATGGTACGGACTAAATATGATGCATAACTTAAAGGGAAAATTGTATTTAAATGGTAACAACTCAATATGGTGCAAGTGAGTCTATGGTGCAAGTAAAACAACTCAATAATTGCACTTTCATAAAGGTGCGATGCAAGTGAAAGTTGTGGCATGGGACTACTTGCTCTGACTTGCACCTCCATGAAAATTTTGACTTGTTTCCATGTAAATGTGATTTTCCCACAAGTTTGCTAGAATGCAACAATATTGTTTGCACTAGTATATAAGGAAAATCAGAAAATTTAGAATAAAGACAAAGTTATTACCCTTCAATTTCCGGCATTTGGAGATCCATGAAGCAAGCATCGAAGTTGTGGGGTGGCTTAAGCTTTTCTAAAGCAGCCTTTCCACTATCTGCATAGGTAACAATTGCTTCATACATCTTTAGACCATCTCTAACCATTCACCAAGTCCATCATCAAATTCAAATTTAGTGAAAAAGAGGTACTTTTTGTGCTCCAACGGTTTCACCAAAACGGTATCAAATTGAGAACACCCCAAAAATTTCACCAAACTAAAGATGTTTTGCGTCTTTCAGCAATTTACTATGTATAGCCGTTGAGTGTGGACCCACCGAACGACCTGCTGGATGTCCTCCCGGATGACCACTATAAGCAAAATTTTATGAAAATTTTACACTAAGAGGTCGACCCCCCGGTCGACCACCTCAAGCAAAAACGAATGATAGCTTCATCTCCTTCTTGCTCGTCATCACTTTATCAAAACACTAACCACTCAGTCTCTTTCTTTCTGATCCATTAAGTTTCGTTCTCTCTCTCTCTCTGATCATCACTCAATTTCATGGCTACACAATTCAGTCCATGTTCTCCCTCTTCATCCACTTTCTTAACCTCTTCATTCAAGCACCAGACACATCTTTGCAAAAAAAAATTATCATTTTCCCATGAAGAACCCATTCCGCCAAATGGGTATTCCAGATTCACTCAAGAATCCACTCAAGAAAGCATTTTAAGCTCAAATCCTCAAATGGGTACCCTCTTGTAGACACCCCATTTTTGACCGACCTTAAGACTCAGACGTCACCGATTGAGCGCTCGGTGATGGTGCATATTGTACTCGTTCAGAAGTTTCAGAGTCTCGGCTGCGAGCCTTGCCTCCGGACTTCCGGGCTCTTTCGTGTCTTGCCTCGGTTTGCGAACCAGGCTCGGTTTTCTCTGATTTTCTCTTCCCGAAGGGAGGGAGAGGTCTCGTAGATCATCTCTCAGTGGCCGTAGGCTACGTTTCGTGGTCGTAGGCCGTTTTGCCCGTTTGGAGTCCGGTTTCCGGTTTTTCGGATCCGTTAGCCGTGTGCCTCGGTTCGGGACCGCTTAACCACCTCCGTTTACTCCAGTTTTTCGCATGCATCTTATTTACTCCCTTTTGAGGGACACTGCGGTCCGAGAGACCAACTTCGCGGTCGGACACCACTTCCGGTGCCTAACAGCCCACTTTCGGGGCCCCGAACTGCGTGTTTTGGCTCCCGAACCTTCATTCTGCATTTTTGGGCTCTGACCCAAACTTGAGATAGCCATATTTTGAGGTCCTTTTCATGTTTGATTAAGGACATTTTGCTGTTTGAGGTCTTCTCCTATCACTTGCTTCTTTAACGCTCTTTTAGGCCTATTTTTACACGGTATTTTAGGCTTACTTGTGAGCTGTTTCAGACTTGTTCATAAACTACAAAGTGTCTTGTTTTGAGCCCCTCTTCAACTTTGTTGAAGGGCTCTCGGCCATTTGGGTCCAGCAGCTACCACTTGCCTTTATATCCCATTTTTTGGCCTTTTTGGAGGGAAACTTGGATTGTTTTCCCTCCATTTTTTTCCCCCCTTTTCCCCCCATTTTTGCCTATATATCAGCAGCTCCAGCTGCTGGTTTAGGGTTAACAAAAAATCTCTCTCAAGCCTTTGCATTATATCTCTCTCCATCTCTATCTCCAAGCTTCCATCCTCTAAACCCTACATCATTTTACACTACACCACCAAGCCCCACCCTCCCATCATTCATTCCAGTAGCTGGAGGCTGTTCTTCAAAGCCTAAGGAGCCACAAACTCAAGCCAAGAAGCTACCAAAGACTTGTCTTCAAGGGTAAGTTCCATTTCCCCCTTTTTAGTCCATATCTTGTATCATTTCTTAGCCATACATGCTTGCTGTTTTGAGCTCCGGCCCTAACTGAAAGTAGTGTTTTTTTGAGCTCTATTTCATGTTTCATTAAGGAAATTTTGACATTTGAGGTCCCTATCTTGCACTTGCTTCATTATCCTTCTTATATACCGTTATCTTGCATAGTATTTTTAGCCTATGTGTGATCTATTTTGGAGCATGATGTAAACTGTAGATAGGCTTATTTTGAGCCCTTATTCAACATTGAAGAAGGGCTCATCACTGTTTGGGACCTTCATGTGCCACTTGTCATTATATCCCTCTTTGGTCTCCATTTTTGCATGATTTATTAGCCTATTATGCTTCTTTTTTTAGGCTCTTTTCAGAACTGAAAACAGTCTTATTTTGGTCCATTCTTCATGTTTCATTAAGGGCCTTTCATGATTTGAGGCATATTTTATATACTTTGTGTTATATCTCCTTTTTTGGCCTCATTTTTGCATAGCATCTTGGACATATTTGCATACTGTTTTGGGTCCGGCCATCAACTGTAAAATGCTTTATTTTTGGCCCCTCTTCAACATTGTTGAAGGGCCCCTTTATGTTTAAGGCCAGCAACCACTACTTGCTTCTTTGGCCATCTTTTGGCCCATTTCTTGCATGAGAGTTTATCCATACCTGTGCTGGTTTTTGTGGTTTACCATAAACTGTAAAAGATCATATTTTGGGGCCCTCTTCAACTTTGTTGAAGGGCCTTAATCTGTTTGGGGTCAGCAGCTGTGAGTTGTTTCATTATCTCACATTTAGGGCCATTTTTGCATGCTATTTTTGCCCTATTTGTGTTTGCTGTTTGGCCATGCTTTGAACTGTAAAAATGCTTATCTAGGGGCTTCCTTGCTTCTGTCTTTTCATCTCATGTTCAAGTTGTGCATGCATTGCATAGCTATAGGCCATTTCATGCGCCAAAATTCATGTTTCGGGACTTGTTCCATGCATCGGGTATCATTTCGCTTTGTTTCGGGGCTGTTTTCCCCCTCGTTTTGCTACTAATTTTTGCATGTTTGCACATCATATTCCATGTCTTTGTCAGGTCTCATTAGAGTGGCATTTCAGTGCCTGAGGGTTAGTCCTCGGTTTGCGTGCACGCGTGCACGCATTTCGAGTTGTCTTGTTTTCATCTGATGGCCTCCTATATGAGTGTGGATGATGCTCTCTCATGTTGGTGTAAGCCCATTATTGCATTGCGTATGCCATTTCATCCATAGCATTGTGCATGCTCGGTTGTGTATTACCTCGTGCAGCGTGTATGCCATTCCATAACATTGTGTATGTTAGGATTGTATCTTAGTTGCATTTCATGCATGTCATGCATATTGCATCATGTTCGGGATAGGAGTTAGCCCGGGCACGGGAAACGAGGTACATTTCGTACTCCGAGTGACGGAATGTGTCTCAA
>NW_021025440.1:135565-169045 GCF_004153795.1 Camellia sinensis | reverse complement strand
ATATATATATATATATATATTTCATTTTCAAATCCTTATCTAAATTCATGATCCAAATACAACTTTAATCATGCAATTAGTCAGGAACATTAGAATGCACCAACATACATATCCTATAAATATAGATGGATTATCAGTGAAGTCAAATTTGCACAAAAACTTATATATTGAGCATTTATTACCATTTACATATAACACAAAATTTGTGTATATATATGTTACAATTCTTTTTACAATGAATCCCATGAAGATTTTCAGCAAACAAGAAATTACAATAAAAGTGAGATACTAACACTATGGTCATAGACAGCACAAGAGCCAAAACCAGGTTGAATACAAAATATCCTCCGTAGATTTCATATCATAAAGGCATTGTTACATACTAACCAAATCTTTTTGTAAAAGGGCCTCATGTACATACTATCTTCACTTCTTTTCTTTAGGTTCATATGAACATAAAGCAATATAATGTCAAAAATAACCATCTTTGAATCTCAATAAATGAAAATTTTACCACCCTCTCAGAGTCAGTGACATTAGCATTGATCCTTCCAAAAAATCCCAATAAGATGAAAGATGAATATTTCATTTCAATACTTTTATGCTTAAACTTGCTTCAAGGAAGAATCAAGAATCTACAAACAAACAAGGTACAAGAATATAGAGCACAAAGGCGCATCAAATGGAAGGGGTTATGTACAAACTTTCCCCATCTCTCTTATTTTGTCCCCGACAAGTGATCGTGTGGTGAAGAACGATGACAAATTAAGCAAAAGTTGTTGATTTCTTTCCCAGCCTCCTCTATGTATCATGAACTGGTTATGATCATAACCTACCACTCCTGAAAACCAAAAAAAAAGGGAAAATGTCATTAAACATTCATGCATAAATTGAAAATTGTTCACTTGATAATGAATAGGGGGCTACCCCAGTTGACCAAAACCTCTACACCTCACTAGGAGTTTAAGGGTTCATCAAAACACAAGAAATTGTAAAATGTGTAGTATTGATGGAGATTCAAGATCTACGGTCTAAGAAGCACAGACACACTGGCATGATAATTTTCAAAAACTGCGAGACATAACACATAAGGAAAACATGCAAAATATATGATTTACTATATTTATTATACATATAAATGAATATCTCATTCAAAATGTAGAAATATGTATAGCATAACTAGAATGTCTATAGTTTAATTTATTTTTATTTTTTTTAATCGGCAAAGAAAACTTTATTGATTATAGCAAAAGAGGAACAAAGACACAATCAATAAAGATGAGGAGCTGCAAAGAGCAAAAGAACTCTCAAACTAATCCCAATAAAATTGGCATCAGAGAGAGAAGCTCAAACAAAAGCAAGCACCCCATGGTTGATAAGGAACCAACCAAAGAAAAGAGAAGAAGAAAGGGAAACAAAAACAAGGAAACATGCCCAACTGAAGAGTCAAACACAGCCCCTGATTTGTCTCCACTTGAAGACTAGATCATCAACTGAGTAAGGGAAATCCTTTATTGATGCTCTGAGCCAAAATGATGCTCTGAATTTGATGAGTTCACTCAAACCAGAGAAATCGGGTTGAGCCTTAGAGAAGACACATTCATTCCTATGCTTCCAAAGAGACTGAAGAACAACTAGGGGGATAGCTCTCCAAGTTATCGTTTCAAGGTTCTTGAATTTTCCACCCATCCACCAATTGACAACACCATCTATTGATTCTTGTATGCACCAATGACCCCCCAATCATGAATCACTGAAGACCAAATCAACCAAGAAAAAGGGCAATGGAGCAAGACATGAACTACAGATTCAGATTCAGAGCTATAAAATGAACAAAGGGTCGAAACACTACTATCAAGAATGCCAATTCTATGAAAAAACTCTGTAGATTTAATTTTGTTTTTCTAGGCCAACCAACAGAAAAAGGAAACATATTTACAGATTTTGAGATAAGGGCCAAGAAGAGAGCTACTAAGAGAGTAAAGCAGACACAAAGAGCTCACCAAGGCCTATGGAAGCAATAGCCCAGATATGGCAGTTTGCATTTTCAATATTCAAATGAGGGGCTGAGGATAAGACAACAATCAATCTAGCTTCTTTAACTAATTCCCAACCATACAACACTCTTCTATTGGGAAAGTTCTAAACACTTGAGCTGGTTTTTCTAACAAAGAATTGGTGAAGAGAGCCTTTCTTATCAGTTGAAAGATTATAAAGAAGAGGAAATTCAGTTTTACGACAAAAGTCTCCACACCACCTGTCATACCAAAATCTAATTCTATTACCATCCCCCACTTTAATTAGACAGTTGGCCAAATAGAAGTTGAAAATAATCCTACTAGGAGCCCCAATGGATATGATATCATTCCACACTCTAGAATGCTTATAAGAGGACCTCATTGGAGGAGACCAACATTCTTCCTTAATTATACATTTACTGCAAATAGCTCTCCTCCAAAGTGCATTGATTTGATTTCCAAATTTCCACCACCATTTGAGTAGTAAACAATCATTGACATCCCTGATCCCTCGGATGCCCAAACCCCCTTGATCAATGCTCGTTGTTACCTCCATCCATTTCACCAGATGAACCTTTTTTTTCTTTTTTTTTTAAGGGTCATTACCGCCCTATAAGAATGTAGCCTCAATCTTTTCAAATTCTCTAGCCACACCTTCAGGCATCTTAAATAAAGAAAGGAAATACACAGGTAAACTGGATAAGGTAGACAATAATGTTTATCTATAGTTTAAAAGATAATGGAGTAATAGAAATAAATCTACAATGTTTTTTTATCATTAGATCCAAAATTATTTTATTTAACCATGCAATGTATTTTATGTGTATAAGTCATGGACGCAAGTGTTTCCAAAGTCCCCAAACCACATTCAAGTCAAATTTTATTAAAAAACAATAGGACTTGTTTAGACTTGTATTTGACATATGTTTGAAAGTGTCTAACGAGTGCTAGTGTTAGGCACTTGTCCGATACATGTTGTCGAACACAAACACATTGCCTTAGAAATATTTGAACTTCTTAGCCTACAACATAGCATCTACAAGTGTAATGTTAAGAAATTACCATATAAGGAAAGGCAAAAAGAACGCAAACCGGAAGGGTCTATATTAACACCTCATAGTGGTGGTGGATGTCAGTAGATAGACCAATTGCTTTAGGATTTAATCCAAAATAACTCAGATTAAACACTTCCAATGAATGACTGCTTCCATATTAGTCACCTTTCCACTCAAATCAACCAGACTCAAAGAATTGTGCCACTGCTGAATACAGTTGTTCTTTTACAAACATCGGCCGTCATTGCTAATATTGGCATGTGCCAATGGGCCACATTTGCAAACATCTCGATAGTTGCTTCACGAGATCCAATTCTTTCATTAACCTCACGCTCAGGACTACGTATTTTCCATGTAGCTTCAAAGCTGTATGATTAGAGTCAAACAATATATAAATCACACTCCTATACTTGCAAGCAATAATAAAAGATGAAACCTATCAACACCATACGTGCAATAATCAAACAAGAAACCTGTCTTACAAGATGGTACGGACTAAATATGATGCATAACTTAAAGGGAAAATTGTATTTAAATGGTAACAACTCAATATGGTGCAAGTGAGTCTATGGTGCAAGTAAAACAACTCAATAATTGCACTTTCATAAAGGTGCGATGCAAGTGAAAGTTGTGGCATGAGACTACTTGCTCTGACTTGCACCTCCATGAAAATTTTGACTTGTTTCCATGTAAATGCGATTTTCCCACAAGTTTGCTAGAATGCAACAATATTGTTTGCACTAGTATATAAGGAAAATCAAAAAATTTAGAATAAAGACAAAGTTATTACCCTTCAATTTCCGGCATTTGGAGATCCATGAAGCAAGCATCGAAGTTGTGGGGTGGCTTAAGCTTTTCTAAAGCAGCCTTTCCACTATCTGCATAGGTAACAATTGCTTCATACATCTTTAGACCATCTCTAACCATTCACCAAGTCCATCATCAAATTCAAATTTAGTGAAAAAGAGGTACTTTTTGTGCTCCAACGGTTTCACCAAAACGGTATCAAATTGAGAACACCCCAAAAATTTCACCAAACTAAAGATGTTTTGCGTCTTTCAGCAATTTACTATGTATAGCCGTTGAGTGTGGACCCACCGAACGACCTGCTGGATGTCCTCCCGGATGACCACTATAAGCAAAATTTTATGAAAATTTTACACTAAGAGGTCGACCCCCCGGTCGACCACCTCAAGCAAAAACGAATGATAGCTTCATCTCCTTCTTGCTCGTCATCACTTTATCAAAACACTAACCACTCAGTCTCTTTCTTTCTGATCCATTAAGTTTCGTTCTCTCTCTCCCTGATCATCACTCAATTTCATGGCTACACAATTCAGTCCATGTTCTTCCTCTTCATCCACTTTCTCAACCTCTTCATTCAAGCACCAGACACATCTCTGCAAAAAAATTTATCATTTTCCCATGAAGAACCTATTCCGCCAAATGGGTATTCCAGATTCACTCAAGAATCCACTCAAGAAAGCATTTTAAGCTCAAATCCTCAAATGGGTACCCTCTAAATGTTTGTATCTTTGCATGACGATTAGTTTTCAATTCCTCAATCTTCTCATTTTTTTGTTCTTGTTAACTGCATATGTATATATACGTATTCTTAATTAATAGTTGTTCAAACTTTTTCAAAAGAGTACATTTTTTGGTTTTTGGTTCTTAGTTACTCTTATTTGTTTTTATGTTTACTTAATTGTATTCATATTGTTCTTGCGCAAATTTTAAATTGTCTGTTAGGTATTTATGCTCTGTCCCAAGTGAGAATTCTCATTGTGAATATTTTGAAGAATTCTTGTTTGAATTGAGGAAACAGAAATGAAGGAAAAAATAAAAAATAAAAAATAAAATAATAATTTTGTTCTTGCCGGTTGACCCCCCAGATGTCTTGTGGTTTGATGAAAGCTACTGTAGTCACCGTTGGAGTGTCTGATATCAAATAGAGGAATTAGTCATATTTTTACTCAGATATGATGAAATGTTTGGTGAACCGTTGGAGATACTCTTAGAACACCTTTAGCTACTTTCTGTTAATAACATTGTCATCCACCACCAAGATTCGCTTGTTTCTAAGAAGGTTTCCAGTTAAGGGTTTTCCTCTATTTCATTGCCTCTTCTTCCCAATTCCAAGCACTTCTTTAAAGCAGAAAATTAGCATATTTAATCGAAGAGGCGTCAGTAGCACATTATCTACTAAACCTGCTAATTTGAGTTCATTGCGCTTGGTATTGATGGAGGTTGTTAAGAGAAATATCTTTGTCAGTCTTTCTGGGACTTCCTTCTTCCATTTGATCTGAGCTCTTCGAGTAGACGATGGAATGGAAGACTCACATCCATCCCCCAAACATCTTTGTCAATAAGAATCATGTCTATGTGTGATGGTACACTAGACATTATTATAACCAACAAAGTAATTAGCATGATCAAAAACAAACTGCGTGGTTAACATTGTGAAAAATATTCATAATTCCATAATCCAAAGATCAACCACATTTTATTAAAATTACTTTTCTAATAATAAAACAAGGGCAAATTACAACGGTAGCCCTTATAATTTACCCTTTTTTCATTTTGGTTCATATTATTTCAATTTGCTTAATTTGCCCCTTAATTTTACAGATTGTGAATATTAGTCCAATAAATAATAACAGTTAAGTTTGATGGACGGATAATCATATAATGTTTCAGATTGGTCCTTGTAGTTTACAGAATGTTACAACTTGGTCCGTGTTGTTTTGACTTTCCTATAAATTACAAGGACCAAATTGAAACATCATTTGGTTTTCCATCCATCAAACTTAACCGCTGTTATTTATTCGACAAATATGACACAATCCAGAAAATTAAGGAGCAAAGATCAAATTGAAACAATGGGAACCAAAATGAAAAAACGGGTAAACTACAGGGACTATTTGTATAATTTACCCATAAAACAATACTTTTACTAATCAAATGGATAATCTTCAGTATTTAACAATCAGTTTGTTTCGGCAGAAATTTTTTTCCTTATTTTCTGACATTTGGTATGACAAAAAAATAATAATAATGAATTGAACGAAAAATATTTTTTTAAAAAACACCTAAATCATTTTAAATTATAATCAGAGTCAATACAATGGGCCGTAATCACATTTTAAAATATGACTAAACACCACCACAGCTCATAAATCAACAACAATTTAGACTATAATTTGCATATGATAAACATTGTGTATTGCATATAACGTGATCATATAATTAATTCCAACAGATTGGCCTAGTAGTTAAGGACTTATATATGATTATCATTATAAGAGTGCGAAAGTATATTTAAATATGTAAATCCTTATAATTTTAAATTATTTTAAATGTTCTAATGTGATATTTTTGCAAATTTTCAAGGGTAGTCACTCCCCCTCCACTCCCTACATCCATCCTTGCTAGTGGTTGCAACTTGGGGCCGGAGGGTGTGCTCCCTCCACCCGCGAGCCTTGTCTAAAATTTGCCCAATTCACGTGGAGAAGATATTTTACGTGAGTCTCAAAATTAATCATGATGCGTATAAACTGACCCAGATACCTACACCAAAAAAAAAATAAAAAACCATGACTATATGGCTGACATATGGAATTCCACTAGCCGTGTTTCTCACAATAAAGCTTGGGCTGCAGAAAATTGATCCAGAATGGTGTGATTGGAATTCAATAGATTTTTTGTAGAGTCTATCTACGAAATAAATTTGAATCGTAGATTGATAATTTTAAATAAAAATCCAAGTAAAAATTGTAATTATATAGTATTACTGTATTTACTATCCAACTATCCCAAAACATGTTACTCGTCTGTGCGAAGTCAAGCTGGTGAAAAATGACACAGGAAATATCACTTTGTTTTCAAATTATCACTTACAGAAAATTGATCCAGAATGGTGTGATTGGAATTCAATAGATTTTTTGTAGAGTCTATCTACAAAATAAATTTGAATCGTACATTGATAATTTTAAATAAAAATCCAAGTAAAAATTGTAATTATATAGTATTACTGTATTTACTATCCAACTATCCCAAAACATGTTACTCGTCTGTGTGAAGTCAAGCTGGTGAAAAATGACAGAGGAAATATCACTTTGTTTTCAAATTATCACTTAAAAATCAATTCAATTTCTATTCTTTTAATATATCAATTCTGCATATAAACTATTGATTTTAGATCAATTTTACCCCTGCCATTAGCTACCATTTATAATCAAACAAAGTTACTAACATAGCACCGAAATTTCATTTTATCCCCCCAACATTCTCAAAAATATCAATTAGACCCCAAATTTCATTTTATTCAGGGGTCTAATTGATATGTTGGGATAGTTTGGGGGTAAAATAAAATTTTAAATAAAAATTAAGTGTCACATCAGTAACTACCGTTTGATCATAAACGACAATTGGAGATAAAAATAGAATTGATGTAAAATAAAATAGTTTAGGTATAAAATGATATTACTAAAAAAAAATAAGGGTTAAATTGATTTTTGAGTAATAATTTGAGAAGAAAAATGATGTTTTCTCAAAATGAAATCAATAAAGAAGCCATACACTATGGGCGTTTGACATAATGATAAAAAATAAAAATAAAAATAAAAAAAATAAAAAAAAGATAGATTACAATTTTTAGAAACTATTTTTAAATAAGTTTTCATTTGTATTTACTGAATTTTTTTTTATATTTTTGTCAAATTTTTTTATTTTGAAAATATATTAAGATTAGATACATTTAAAAAGTAAAAAACCTTCGCCAAAATAAATATATAAAAAAATCACTAAAAATAAACGAAAACTCAAACAAAAATATACATAGATTTCTATTCTAATATTTATCTATTTCTAATGAATTTTTAAATATTTAAGTTAAATTGTTTTACTTTTTAGATGCATCATGATTATGTACATTTAAAAGATATAAAGAATTGATTAAAATATTTTAAAAAAATCACTAAAATTAAACGAAAACTCACCTAAAAATAATTTTTAAAAAATAAAACCAAAGAGACATGGTTTTTGCTAAACAAGTTAAAAAGTCCCTAAATTGTTTGTTATCAGCTTATAAAAATCAAATATTACATCAATTTTTTTATTCACAAAAAATATTTTTTTAGCAATCTTCTAAACACATTAATTGATTTTTTTTAACTTTTAAAAATGCCAAAAAGCCACAAAACAATTCGGTGGTGCTATCTATACCAATTAGTATATTAATTAGTGTATTAACACTAGTTATGATATTATTATTGACTCCACTCAGTATACAAATTATAAATATCAAAAACTTTTTAAATTATATCACATTATCAATTAGTACAGTTAATATATTAATTGATATATATAACATTATTTAAAACAATTCATCTAAAACCTGCACAACAAAAGGCAAGTATGAATCATCTCACATCATTATTTTCTTTCGACTCCCTAGTTTACGTTGTAGAATAGAATAGGAATCGAAGAAGCGACACAAGTCACGACATGACTAAAAAAAAAGACTATTTGGTATTCCATGGAATTCAATAGTCATGGATTACGTTTCTTTGATGGATGGGATGAGGAGGAACTATAATTTCTTCGACTATTTATTCCACGATAAAAAAGTTCTTAGACTATTTTATTGAAAATGATATATTCTATTAAGTGATGACTTCAGAAATTTTTAGAGATGGTCACCTCGTATGTTCCAGTTCTACAAAAAATAAATAAATTAATTAATTAATTAAAAAAAAAGAGAGTTAATTACCTAAAGTCCTATTTACAAATATTATGGTAGCTCAAGTCCTATTTAGGATTAGGGCAAATTATAGCGGTAGTCTTTGTAATTTACATTTTTTTTTTTTAGTCCCTGTTGTTTCAATTTACTCAATTTTACCCCTTGATTTTATGGATTGTATCATATTGGTCTAATAAATAACGGCGGTTAACTTTGATAGACGAAAAATTAAATGATGTTTCAATTTGTTCTCTCTAGTTTATAGGATGTGTCAATTTAGTCCCTGCTGTTTTGCCTTTCCTATAAACTACAAGGACTAAATTGACACATCCTATAAACTATAAGGACTAAATTAAAACATCATTTGATTTTCCATCCATCAAACTTAACCGTCTTTATTTATTGAACTAATATGACACAATCTGTCAAATTAAGGGGCAAAATTGGTTAAATTGAAACAACGGGGACCAAAATGAAAAAATGGGTAAACTACAAAGACCATTTGCATAATTTGTCCTTAAGATTATTTTAACCAATAAATCCTATTTAGTAAAACTGAAAATATTATTGGTTTTTTTCCAATTTTTAAAACTAAAAACATTATCAATTTCACATAGTAATATTTCAAATAATTATTTCACTAACTGATGGAAAAAAAATAAAAATAAAATAGAGCCTGAGAATAAATGTTTTTACCATTCTACTTGTTGGTTTGATTCAATTATCCAATAAAACCGAGAATATTAATAGTTTTTTCTAATTTTAAAATTGAGTACATTATCAGTTTTTTTCATTTTTAAAGGGTTTTTTTTTCAATTTTGCATATTAATATTCCATCATCATGCTCCTTTATAAACACAATTTTTTTAATTTTGCACAAAAAATAATTCAATTTTTTCAAAAAAAAAAAATTGCACATAATTTTTTTTAATTTGAAAGTTGATATTTTAAAATTTTGAAAATCAAAATAAATATCAAATCATCATGTTCTTTTATAGATAATCATAAATAATAAACAATCATTGTTTGATTGACAATTTCGACTATTAAAAATTTAATGGGGCTTGAAAGTCCATAAAATCATAATTACGACTTAGTGGAATATAAGTTCATAAATTAAGACTTGTGTGTAAATGCCAAAAAAAAAAAAACTTTTAAACTAAACAATATTTAGGCCTTGTTTGAAATTTTCACTTTTAGGGTAAAAATTTATAATAAAAAAAAAATAAAAAGCTTAGGTAGCGTTTGGTTAAGTTTTGAAATCGTAATTCCTATAAAAAAATTTTCAAAACTCACAACTAAACACTCAATTCAAAACCTTTTCAAAATTCACAATCAAATTTTTTTCAAAACTAGTCTTAAAAAAAAATTAATTGTTTTATTTTGTTCTTTAAAATTATATTTTATATTTTATTTTGTGAAAAAAAAAATTGGAAATATTTTTTTCTTTAATTTTGAAGAAAAATATTATTATTTGTTTTATTTTTTTGAAAAAATATTTTTATATTTTTTTAAGTATTGGCCAAATAATTTATTATGATTTATATATATATATATATGAGCGATTCAAAATTTTTTAAAATTTAATTTTTTAAAAAAATTAAATATTTAAAAAAAATTATAATAAAAAATAAAATATTTCAAAATAAAAATTATATACTTAAAATAAAAAATTTAAATATTTAAAAAAATATTTTAAATATTTAAAAAAATAAAGTGCACAAATGTAGTAAATACAGTGTAATTAAAAAAATAAATAAATATTTACAATAAAAAATACTTACCCTAAAAAATAAAATTAAGAAATTTTTTAAATATTTACAAAAAACAAACCCAAAACAATTTCAAAATACAACTCAAAAAAAAAAAAAAAAATTTTTTTTTTTTTTTCAAAACTCATTTTGTAACGCCCTCAAAAATAAACTCATAATATCACATCAGAGTATTCTTACAGCCTGTATTACATGTTGACAACAAAAGTAAACGCCCTATGGACTTACAGCTTTCCAAGTCAACACTTGGTTACAAAAAGAGAGTACTAACTCTACACAAAATAAGCCCTCGGCTGGATGTACGTATAATACAACAAAAAAAAAGACAAAAGAGTCCTCAATTCCCACAACCCTTCAAGCTATAACCTCGGAGGTGACATAGTACCTGAACCTGAAAATGATGTCCCATATAGGGTGAGCCAACGCCTAGTAGAGATATACTAAACATAATATGAACAATAACTAAAATATTAGCATTCGATAAATGTTTGATCCATTTGCATCAAATTATAACACATTTCAACTCCATGACTACAATATCCATGGGTTATTCCACTTTCCATTTCTTATTCAATTCTCAATTCACATCCATGGCTCAGAATCTGGCCGCACAATTTAAATGAGATCACGTCTCATATTAACAGTATTTCCGTTTCAGGTGAGATAATAGCTCATATTAAACATTTTATACTTCATAATAGATACACATTTTGGTGTTGTATCAATCTCAAACCAAAAACACTTCTATACTTCACAAATGATACACATTTTGGTGCTGTATCAATAACATATCAAAACACTTCCAGATTACATAAATGATACACATTTTAGTGCCGTATCAATGGAGTCCATCCCCTATCTCCTCCCAAACAATATCCAGTTTAGAGGTCTATCCCCTATCTTCCCCTAAACCGTGGAGTACATCCCATATCTCCTCCCGCACAACACAATGTATATAAGCAATTATCATATACATGTTCAATCAATCAATACACAATTTTGATGTATTATACCTACCGCCATATTCGATGGCATACTCAACTGACTAGTTTTAGTTTGCCTAATCATCATGCATTGTCTACAACAATCAAGACTACCCTCAACCGGTAGCCCAAAGCAATTTATTTCTAAACAGATAATAAATGCATTAATAGATAGATTGTCAATAATTCTCAATGTGGGTGATTATTAAATCCAAAACCACCATTCCAACTCACAATGAGCCAATTTCATTATCCTCATTTCAATTTCATATTTCCACAATAAATGTCATTAATTACACTAATGACCCAAATATACCCAAACATGGCAGTTTTCCCCTTTTTCTCAAGTTGACCCAAAGGTCCATATATGATCAACAACATCAATGGTCTCTAATTAAGACCCAAATTACATGTTTATGGATTTAAATCACAAAACCCCTCCTTTTAAACATATCACCTCTCAAAACCCTAACTTTCCCAAATCAAACCATTTAAACAAAAGCTCAACATCTAGGTTAAAGCTCATAAAAGTGAGTAGGAATCCCTACCTCAAGAAATAAACCCAAGGAAGAAGATGAAGAAAAACGGAATTGCTCCAAACTTCAAGACCTTCGGATCAAAACGTAGCCCTCAACGATCCCCACACTTTTTACAAAGGCCCAAGGATAGGAGACCACTCTAACTAGATCAATCCCTAGAGAGAAAGTGAGTTTCTAGAGAGAGAAGCTCTCCAATGGAGTTTTGACAAAGTAAGAGAGAGAAAGAAAAGTGAAAAGTGATCCAAAAAGGTGAGATCCCGAAGTGATATAGAAACAGGTCCGCTCAAGCAGAGAATAGGACACTCGAGCGTCAAGCACAAAAACTGGACCCGCTCGAGCGTAAAAATCCCGCTCGAGAGCCAAGACACGAAAACAAAATATACTCGCTCGAGCGCGAAAGGAAGTCCACTCGAGCGTAGATTCTCCTCTCCCAGTATTTTCACAGACACAGAACACCCGCTCGAGCGCAAAGAGGCCTGCTCGAGCTCGACCCGCTCAAGCGTGAAGAAATATGCTCGAGCGTGAAAAACCATCCTGCAGTACTTTTGCAGAGGTACAAATACTGGAAGTGTGCAAACTCCGCTCGAGCGTAAAGATACCCGCTCGAGCGGACAACCAAAAATCAAACTCCACTCGAGCATAAAATAACCCGCTCGAGCGTACCACCAAAAACCTGGGCAACAAGGAATGGAACTTAAAGCTCAACCAACCTGTTTCAAACTTGCCCAACAGAACCCAAGACTCAAATACAAAGAGTAAGGGAAAGAAATGAGAATGAGACAACAACAACACAACCACGGAACCAAGTCCGGAATACAATATACAAAGGAAGGGAAAACTGGGATCGCTATAACCTCCCCCCCTTAAAGAATTTCGTCCCCGAAATTAGGTACAAGTTTTCAAAAACAAGTTTTTCTCAATTCTCAACAATGTTATAACTCAAAATACAACAATCTGACCCATTACCGGTCATTCCATCTCTATTCAAGAGGCATTTCACAATATATACTCAATATGCATCATTAGCATGCTTTCCCTTGAAATTTACCAATTTCAACACATTTTTCACAATTCCATATCATATTCAATGTTTATGATACATTTCCATTTCTACAATACATTCAACATATGCAATGTTACATTAAACTTCCATTTTAAGATAAGTTTCCAAATACTTCCATAAATCAAAACACGTACAATGTTTTACAACTCAAGACATATTTAATGCTCTTAAAGTTCATCAATATTACAAGGTCCCAATATATAGTTAAACATTTACAAATAAGTCCGGATATTTCTCACGGACATCCACCTCACGTTCCCAAGTGGCTTCCTCCACTCCGTGATGTTTCCACAAAACGTTTACCAAGGGAATGGTCTTACCTCGCAAGACTTGATCCCGCCTATCCAAGACTCGAACCGGTCTCTCCTCATACAAGATATCCTCGTCAACTTCCAAATCGGTCCAATCCAGCACATGGGACGGATCCGGCTCATACTTCCGAAGCATACTAACATGAAACACGTCATGCACTCCGGACAACTGCGGCGGTAAAGCTAAACGGTACACAACCTCCCCAATCCTCTCAAGGATCTTGAAGGAACCAATAAACCGAGGGGACAACTTCCCACTCTTCCCAAACCTCATCAAACCTCATCTAGGTGATATTTTCAGAAAAACGTGATCACCCGTCTCAAATGCCAAAGTCCTCCTCCTACGGTCGGCATAACTCTTCTGGCGACTCTGGGCTGTAACAAGCCTCCTACGGATAAGTTTAACTTTCTCCGTCGTTTCCCTCACCAACTCCGAACCCAACAAAGGTGCATCACCCACCTCGACCCAACAAACCGGAGACCTACAAGGTCGGCCATACAAAGCCTCAAACGGTGCCATACTGATACTTGACTGAAAACTGTTGTTGTAGGCAAACTCCACCAAGGGCAAGTGCCTCTCCCACGATCCACTAAAGTCTAGAATACAACCTCGAAGCATATCCTCAAGGATCTGAATGGTACGCTCGGACTGCCCGTCAGTCTGAGGATGGTACGCCGTGCTAAAGGTCAATCTAGTGCCTCAAGCACTCTGCAAGCTCTGCCACAACCTAGCAGTAAAACGAGGGTCTCTATCAGAGACGATCGACACCAAGACTCCGTGCAACCTCACTATGTCCCGAATATATAAGTCGGCAATATGGTCTACCGAATCTCTCACGCGCATAGGGATAAAGTGCGCCGACTTAGTCAACCGGTCTACAACCACCCAAATAGCATCACTACCCCGCTGAGTCCTCGAAACACCTACAACGAAGTCCATAGTGACATGCTCCCACTTCCACTCGGCAATAGGCAAGGGTTGCAACAAACTCGCTGGCCTCTGATGCTCGGTCTTCACTTGTTGACAAGTAAGGCATTTAGACACGAAAACAGCTACATCTTTCTTCATTCCCCGCCACCAAAACTAGCGACCCAAATCACGATACATCTTAGTGCCTCCCGGATGCACCGCAAGGCGTGAATGATGAAACTCTCGGAGTATCTCCTCTCAGCAAGACTCCAGTACAAACAGATGGTCTCGGTATCTCACACTCAGGTCGGGATACACCGCCAAACCCTTCTCAACCTTCCCACCGGAGATCTTCTCTAGTAGGGACTCTACCTCAAGGTCACCTCTCTCCGGTGGGACTTTACCTCAAGGTCACCTCTCTATGCCTCTAACACTCGAGTCACAAGTGTAGGCTGCGCAACGACGGAAAACAAGGCCGCAGCCTCAACAGATTCACCCAGAAGCAAATCAAACTCGCCAAGTGCACCCAACATCTCCCACTCCCGGATGGCTATACAAGCTACATCACTAATGGATTTCCTACTAAAGGCATCGCCCACGACATTGGCCTTTCCCAGGTGATAGTGCAACTCAAAGTCGTAGTCCTCAATGAACTCCATCCACCTCCTCTGCCTCAAATTCAAGTCTCTCTGTGTAAACAGATACTTCAAACTCTTATGGTTATAGGTAGTGCCTCCAAATCTTTAAGGCAAAAATTACAGCTGCTAACTCTAGGTCATGTGTAGGGTAGTTCTTCTCGTGTATTTTCAACTGACGTGAGCCATAGGCTACCACTTTCCCCTTTTGTATCAACACACAACCCAAACCCTCTCGTGAGGCATCACAATAAACCAAATAACCCAAACCTCTCTCTGGAATAATCAAGACCGGAGCAGTGGTCAATCTAACTTTCAGCTCTTGGAACGACTTTTCACAAGCCTCACTCCATACAAACTTGACCCCTTTCCTCGTCAATCTAGTCAACGGCGAAGCTAGTCTGGAGAAACCTTTTACAAATCGACGGTAATACCCAGCTAACCCCAGAAAACTGCGGATCTCAAACACACTCTTAGGCTATGCCCAATCTTGCACTGCCTTAACCTTGGATGTATCAACAAACACCCCTTCTCCAGAAACCACATTGCCTAAGAACTTGACTTCCCCTAGCCAGAACTCACACTTCCCAAATTTGGCATACAGCCTATGGGCTCTAAGCAACTCAAGAACCACTCTCAAGTGTTCCTCGTGCTCCTCCTCAGAAGGCGAATAAACCAGAATTTCGTCCACGAAAACGACCACAAAGCGATCTAAGAATTCCCGAAATATCCAGTTCATCAAGTCCATAAAGACTGCCGGTGCATTGGCGAGCCCAAATGGCATCACCAGAAACTCATAATGGCCATACTGCGTACGGAATGCCGTCTTCGGAATATCCTCCTCCCTAACCCTCAACTGGTGGTAACCCGATCTCAAATCTCTCTTAGAGAAACGACGGGAACCCTTCAACTGGTCAAACAAATCGTCTATACGAGGCATAGGGTACTTATTCTTGACCGTAGCCCGATTCAACTTCCTATAGTCGATACAAAGTCTCGAGGCACCAGCTTTCTTTTTAGCAAAGAGTGCCGGTGCTCCCCACGACGAAACACTAGGGCGAATAAAGCCCTTATCCAGCAACTCCCTGAGTTGAATCTTCAACTCACTCAACTCGGTTGGGGCAAAACGATATGGTGCCATAGAAATCGGCGTCGTGCCAGGCACTAAATCAATAGAGAACTCGGTCTCTCGATGAGGTGGCAAACTAACAAGGTCCTCGGGAAAAACATCCGAATACTCGCAAACCACTCTCGGTAATACAGTCTGGGTCTCATCACACTCACTACTCATAAAACTAGCAAGAAGACCACTAAGCTCACTCCACCCTCGCGGATCATACACCGGTGGCAACACACTACCAACCCGATCCCCCAAGAAATGGAAACATTCCCTGCTCGGGGTACATACTGTGACCCTCTGGCGATAACAATCGATAACAGCTCGGTATGACGATAGCCAGTCCATACCCAAAATAACATCAGAACTCGGCATAGCCATAACTACAAAGGGAAATGGAAGTCGGCGGTTGGCGACCTCTACATCACAGCCCCGACACCCTTGTTTCAAAATCAATTCACCCCCAACAGGTGACACTACACAAATAGGAGATGCTAACTATGACAACTCCAAACCCAAAACAGATGCAAATGCAGCAGATATAAAAGAATGGGATGCACCCGTATCAATCAACACATTGGCAACTGAGTTGCAAAACAAAAAGGTACCTCTCACAACAGATGGAGTCGGTACTAGGTCCTGCGCGGTAACAGCATACACGTGCCCTGAAGGCCCCTGATCTACCTGCTCACCTCTAGGAGCAAAAGACTGCTGCACAGACTGAGATGATGAAGCCCCCTGATTGGCCCTCGAGGCCTAAACAGACTGTACTGGCTGAAAACTCTGCGTCTGCCTGAAGCCAGACGCATCAGACGTGGCACTCAACTGCGGGCAGTACCTCTTCAGGTGTCCCGCCTGACCACACTAATAACAAGACAGCGGCTGGCCTCTGCCCCTGACTCTGGCCCTAAGGTCGAGCCGAAGATGAAGCAGCTCTCTGACCTCCTCCCTTCTGTGGGCAAGCTGGAGACTTGTGGCCTAGCTGACCATATTTGTAACAAGTCACGTCTCCCTGGCTACGTCTCCCAGAACCTGCACTCGGTACTGGAAAGGTAGATCTAGCAAAACCACCCTGAGACTACTGAGGGTTAGAACCCCTCTGTCTCATGCCATCACCCTAGCCATCCTGACTCCTCTTGGAGCCTCTCTGCCCCTCTTCCTTCTCCAGCATCATAATCTCCATATGAGCTACAACATCTACAAGATGCCCATACTCCCAAGTCATAGACCCCCCAACTCTCATCTTGAGCCCACGCCTCAACTTCTTCTCAAACTCGATACAGCGGCGTTCCTCGGACGTCACGAGCTCAGGTGCAAACCTGGACAAACTAGTGAAAGTAGCCTCAAACTCGGCCACTGAAGAACTCAGCTGCTTAAGCTGGCAAAACTGGTCCCTCAACTTCTCCCTAACAGTTGGAGACAAGAACTTCTCCTGGAAAGCACCTACAAAAGCCTCCCACGTGCCACCAATACGACCCCTCATAAACTTCCACCACTGACCCGCATCTCCCTTCAACTGAAAAGATGCCAAGGTCACCTTCAAAGGCCCGTCTTCGATGCCAAGCATCTCAAACGTCTTCATTATCTGCTCCAACCACTCATCAGCCTTAAGTGGCTTCTTCGGATCCCTGACAAACTCATCTAGATTAGACCGGAAGAACTCCTTCTTCAGAAAAGAAGGCCCTGTCTCAACAACATGGGCCTGAACCTGATTCTCAGCCTTGAGGATGCCCAAGGACTCCCTCAAAGCTCCTACCTGACCAACTGGCTCGGCCACATTGGCCTGACCAACACCCTCCTGCTGCGCCGGAATCTCATCCGGTATAGGCATCTCCTGCCTCCTAGGCCTACCATGCCTACCACCGCGTCCTCGTCCTGACATCTTAATAAAGGTAACGAAGAACATTAGCACATTCATAAATGTGCCGAAACTACAACACTCGCGTCCTAATGCATGGACAACAGTAATTCATTCCATGTAAGCACATAATCACGTAAGCACCTACGAATTTCATTTTCGGATAATGATAGTACCGAGGCGTTATTAGAGTTCCGACCAGAAACAACATTGATCAAGTGCTTTTCTAACAAGACTCACAGAAACCCAAAGATCCAATCAACATCCTAGAAATTAAATCTCATACCCAAGTAATCATATAAGCATGTTATCACATAAGCACATAATATTAAATCTAAGTCTCTAACAAGCGAGACAAACCCATTGTGATACTAATCACTTCTCACGTACCCAAAGTATTCGAACCCGGTAAGCTCTGATACAAAGTTGTAGCGCCCTCAAAAATAAACCCATAATATCAAACATTCTAGATACTGAAAAAGATATTATATTACAATCATCAGAGTATTCTTACAGCTTGTATTATATGTTGACAACAAAAGTAAACGCCCTATGGGCTTACAACTTTCCAAGTCAACACTTGGTTACAAAAAGAGAGTACTAACTCTACACAAAATAAGCCCTCGGCTGGATGTACATATAATACAACCAAAAAAAAAAGACAAAAGAGTCCTCAACTCCCACAACCCTCCAAGCTATGACCTCGGAGGCGGCATAATACCTGAACCTGAAAATGATGTCCATATAGGGTGAGCCAACGCCCAGTAGAGATATGCTAAACATAGTATGAACAATAACTAAAATATTAGCATTCGATAAATGTTTGATCCATTTGCATCAAATTATAACACATTTCAACTCCATGACTACAATATCCATGGGTTATTCCACTTTCCATTTCTTATTCAATTCTCAATTCACATCCATGGCTCAGAACCTGGCCACACAATTTAAATGAGATCACGTCTCATATTAACAGTATTTCCGTTTCAGGTGAGATAATAGCTCATATTAAACATTTTATACTTCATAATAGATACACATTTTGGTGTTGTATCAATCTCAAACCAAAAACACTTCTATACTTCACAAATGATACACATTTTGGTGCTGTATCAATAACATATCAAAACACTTCCAGATTACATAAATGATACACATTTTAGTGTCGTATCAATGGAGTCCATCCCCTATCTCCTCCCAAACAATATCCGGTTCAGAGGTCCATCTCCTATCTTCCCCTAAACCGTGGAGTACATCCCATATCTCCTCCCACACAACACAATGTATATAAGCAATTATCATATACCTGTTCAATCAATAAATACACAATTTTGATGTATTATACCTACCGCCATATTCGATGGCATACTCAATTGACTAGTTTTAGTTTGCCTAATCATCATGCATTGTCTACAATAATCAAGACTACCCTCAACCGGTAGCCCAAAGCAATTTATTTCTAAACAGATAATAAATGCATTAACAGACAGATTGTCAATAATTCTCAATGTGGGTGATTATTAAATCCAACACCACCATTCCAACTCACAATGAGCCAATTTCATTATCCTCATTTCAATTTCATATTTTCACAATAAATGTCATTAATTACACTAATGACCCAAATATACCCAAACATGGCATTTTTTTCATTTTTCTCAAGTTGACCCAAAGGTCCATATATGATCAACAACATCAATGGTCTCTAATTAAGACCCAAATTACATGTTTATGGATTTAAATCACAAAACCCCTCTTTTTAAACATATCACCTCTCAAAACCCTAACTTTCCCAAATCAAACCATTTAAACAAAAGCTCAACATCTAGGTTAAAGCTCATAAAAGTGAGTAGGAATCCCTACCTCAAGAGATGAACCCAAGGAAGAAGATGAAGAAAAACGGAATTGCTCCAAACTTCAAGACCTTCGGATCAAAACGTAGCCCTCAATGATCCCCACACTTTTTACAAAGGCCCAAGGATAGGAGACCACTCTAACTAGATCAATCCCTAGAGAGAAGGTGAGTTTCTAGAGAGAGAAGCTCTCCAATGGAGTTTTGAAAAAGTAAGAGAGAGAAAGAAAAGTGAAAAGTGATCCAAAAAGGTGAGATCTCGAAGTGATATACAAACAGGTCCGCTCGAGTAGAGAATAGGACACTCGAGCGTCAAGCACAAAAACTAGACCCGCTCGAGCATAAAAATCCCGCTCGAGAGCCAAGACACGAAAACAAAAGATACCTGCTCGAGCGCGAAATGAAGTCTACTCGAGCGTAGATTCTCCTCTCCTAGTATTTTCACAGGCACAGAACACCCGCTCGAGCGCAAAGAGGCCCGCTCAAGCTCGACCGCTCGAGCGTGAAGAAATATGCTCGAGCGTGAAAAACCATCCTGCAGTACTTTTGCAAAGGTACAAATACTGGAAGTGTGCAAACTCTGCTCGAGCGTAAAGATACCTGCTCGAGCGGACAACCAAAAATCAAACTCCGCTCGAGCGTAAAATAACCCGCTCGAGCGTACCACCAAAAACCTAGGCAACAAGGAATGGAACTTAAAGCTCAACCAACCTGTTTAAAGCCTGCCCAACACAACCCAAGACTCAAAGACAAAGAGTAAAGGAAAGAAATGAGAATGAGACAACAACAACACAACCACGGAACCAAATCTGGAATACAATATACAAAGGAAGGGAAAACCGGGATCGTTATACATTTCAAAAACTTATCTTTTAAAATAAAACTCCATATTCAAATTATGATTCTAAAATTAAACGAAACAAATTTTTTTACAAAAAAAACGAAAAATTGGTCTAAGATCCCTCCTCTACTTTTGATAGGAGGAGAGGTCCAAATAATATGTTTTGATGGCTAAGGTCCCTCAAGTTTATTTTAGGTTATAAAGTACCTAATTTACCCTTCTTTTATAACATAAATTGGTTTGAATATTATATTGTTGAATTCACGGTGGATATTTTGGAAATTGACTTTGCGTGGAAATTTCGTCGGAGATTTCAGTGGAATTGACAAGAAATTTGTTTGAATGTTATATTGGTGAGTTCATGGTGGAGATTTAGGAAACTGACTTCGCGGTGGTCATTTCATCGGAGATTTCAGTGGAGTTGACGAGAAAGATTGCTACGATCTTGTAAGTGTTACAGTGGAGTTGAATCAAGTATGTTTTCGATGGAAATTTCAGTGGAGTTAACAAGAAAGATTACTACGATCACGTAGGTTTTTCAATGCAGTTGAATCAGGTATGTTTTCGATAGATATTCCACATGGATTTTGATTTTTGTTTTGAATTTTAGTTTAGA
Source organism: Camellia sinensis (assembly GCF_004153795.1). NCBI lineage: Eukaryota > Viridiplantae > Streptophyta > Magnoliopsida > Ericales > Theaceae > Camellia > Camellia sinensis. Next base: position 147,732 of record NW_021025440.1, on the reverse strand, counting down.
GAGAAGCTAGCTTGATAGAGTTTATTTTTATTTTTGGAATTAATTTTTCATTCTATGTTTTTTGATCAATTTCAAAGAGTGTTGACAGTGTAGTTGATTTTGATGTTTAGAGTTCATTTTTCGTGCTCGATTTTTCATCAACATGTTGATCAATGATAAGTTTTGTTCTATATTTTTCAAACCAGAGAAATTTTGTTAAATCAGAGAAATTTCATTCTCTGCACTTTTGTTGGTATAGTCTAGAGAAAATTGTAAGTTTGTTATTATAATCCAACGAAAATCACAGAGAAAATTATAAGTTCATATGGACATATTATTAGAAGTTTCTAATGCAGATAGAATCAGAGAAAGTGAATGTAAGTTCATAAATTTATCTGGACTTTTATTTGTAGTTCAGAGAAAATTATAAGTTTGTTACTCACTTTCAGACAAAATTTATCTGGACTTTTCTAGCAAGCACAGAAAATGAATGACAGAGGAAAGTAAAAATGGCAAGCCAAAGAAAATTTTCATTCCACAATTAGCAAGATAAAATAAACAAAGTAATGTAAACATGCCACTGAAAATTACACCACATTGAAACTAAGAATTGAACAAAATAAACATACCAGAGAAAATTACACATTTCAGAGAAAATTACACATTATTAAGAAAATTTCCATTTCAGAGAAAATTTCAATTCATAATATTTTTGTTGAAAATTTCCATTCAACATGCTGATCAATGATAAGTTTTGTTCTATATTTTTTTCAAAGCAGAGAAATTTTGTTAAACTAGAGAAATTTCATTCTCTGCACTTTTGTTGGTATAGTCCAGAGAAAATTATAAGTTTGTTATTATAATCCAATGCAAATCACAGAGAAAATTATAAGTTCATATGGACATATTATTAGAACTTTCTAATGCAGATAGAATCTGAGAAAGTGAATGTAAGTTCATAAATTTATCTAGACTTTTATTTGTAGTTCAGAGAAAATGATAAGTTGTTACTCACTTTCAGTTTGTAGTTCAGAGAAAATGATAAGTTTGTTACTCACTTTCAATTTGTAGTTCAGAGAAAATTATATGCTTGTAGAAAGTGGATATAAGTTTTTGTTTCTTTGAGCAAAAGTTTTTTTTGTGTTTTTTCTTTCAATTTAGATGGACAATGCAATGTTTTTTCTTTCAGTTTGTAAATGTCTCTGGACTTTTAATTGAGTCCAGATAAAATTATAAGGTTGTTATTATAATCCATAGAAAATTATAATTTGTAGAAATTTCTCTGGAGTTTTATGTTGTTCTTGTGAAGTGTTTTTATGTTAAACAAATTATTTTTCTTGTTTTTTCTTTCAGTTTCGTTGGACAGTGCAGTGTTGTTGTTGTGCAAATATGGAAATGATACTATTGTCATTAATGTTTCATATGAATTGAATTTTGATGAATTGTTGGCATTTTGTGTAAAACATAGGAGAATTTGAAACCTGAGACTATGTGTATTTCATATTCTATTGTGGGCCATCCGAATTGTATGGTTCAAAATAATATTGATTTTCTGAATATGTTGAGAGTTGTTTGTGCACGTGGTGCTGATATAGTTGATGTTTCAGTTAGTAGGTGTAGTACTTCTGATGAAGAGGATAAAGTGGGGTCTAATTGGGTAGATGTTGTGGATAGTGAATGTGATAGGCTGGTGGATATTGAAAGGAATTCACTCTCTAAGTTTTGTTCTCACCAAGAAAATGCATTATTGTCAGCTGGTTGGCGAAATAATAATACGAGTGTTGGATAAAAGTTTGAGGGTGATGTGGTTGAGTTCTGTACTTTTTTATGCAAGTATGCTATTGAGGTTAGTTTTCAGTTTACGTATGTTAAAAATGACAAGCTGAGGGTTACGACAGAATGTGCATATAACGAATCAAGGGGATGTATGTGGCGTGTACATGCTTCAGTTAAACAAACAAATGGGTTCTTCTACATAAGAATTTTGAACAATGAACATACGTGTGGTGTGGCGGTTCGTATGAGTAAACATGCTACGATGACTTCCATCTTAGTTTCTAGGCTGTTACTTGAAAAGGTAAGTGCAAAACCTTTAACTCGTCCAGTGGATGTTGTCAAAGAAATGAAAGACAAGTATGGGGTCTCAATCAGTTATAGATGTGGTTGGTTGGGGGTTGAAAAAGCAAAATGTAGTACATATGGGGATTCTTGTTTGTCATTCGATCAATTACGGTGGTATTCTGATGAGACATTGAAGAACAATTTAGGTAGTCGTTTTGAGTTAGATTTTGAAGATAACAAGCGTTTCAAAAGAGTGTTTGTGGCTTTCCATGCATGCATTGCTGGTTTCAAATATTGTTGGTCATTGCTTTTTCTTGATGGAACATTTTTGAAAGGACGATACAAAGGAGTTATGCTTCCTGCAACAGGAAAAGATGGGAATGTAGGTAATTGTAAATATATCTAATTGTATCTAAGTATGTGAATTTTCTGTACATGTAGGAATTGAGTAAATGTGATTTTTCTTTCACACTTTGAATTTTCTCTGATTTTGGCCACTGTGTGGATTTTTTATGGTTGTGGCCATTGTGAGAATTTTCACTGGATTTTGGTCAGTGTGTGAATTTTCTCTGGATATTGTCATTGTGTGAATTGTATCTGTAGTTGGTCACTAAGTGAATTTTGTCTGGATGTTGCCAATGTTTGAATGTTATCTGTAGTTGGTCACTAAGTGAATTTTCTCTGGATATTCTAATTGTGTGAATTTTCTCTGTAGTTGGTCACTAAGTCAATTTTCTCTGGATGTTGCCAATGTGTGAATTTTCTTTGGAGTTGGGCACTAAGTGAATTTTCTCTGGATGTTGGTAATGTCAAATTTCTCTGGTTGTTTATTGTTCTAATTTTCTCTACATGTGTACATCTAATATGCTTGTTCCTATTTGTTTTGCAAGATTTTTTCCTGTAGCTTTTGCTGTTGTTGATGCTGAGAATAAAGACAATTGGTGTTGGTTCCTTGAACATTTATGTGGAGTATTGGGATCAGAAAGGGTGATACGTTTCATATCAGATCGACATTGTGGTATTGTGGAAGGAATTGCTAGGTTTTTCCCTAACTGCTTTCATGGATTTTGTCTTGAACATCTAAAGAGAAATTTGAGGGATAAGTTGTCATGTGGAAACACAAATTTGGTTAGGGAGATGATTGTGTCCAAGTTTTCAAAATGTACATATGCGCCAACAAAGGCATCATTTTATTTCAAGTTAAATGAATTAAAAAGTGAGGGAGGAGACATTGTGAGTGTTTCTTGAGAAGTTTACGATATGAAAATTGGAGTGATGCATATTTTGTGGGGAAACGTTATGGTGAGATGTATTCAAATGTTGCTGAGTCATTCAATTCATGGATACGAGAAGCTCGGCACTTGCCAATAACAAATTTGGTGGATATGATACGGTTGCAAATCATGAATATGAAGTCTGATATGAGGCTGCTCTCTAGTAAATGGAATAAAGTTCTATGTCCTCGTATGGATAGTGTATTGGAGAAGTCTTTTTTGGATTGGAGGACATGGAATGTGAGTTTATCATTTGATAATGTCTTTGAAGTGCATTGTTTTCCTTCAGTTATGGTTGATCTTGGGTTGAAAACTTGTTCATGTCGAAAATGGGAAATAAATTGGTGTCCATATCAATATGTTGTTGCTGCAATTTTTAGGAGTGGAAAGAATTTGAATTCATTTGTTGAACCATTTTTTCATGCTGATATGTATCGTCAAGCATACTCGTTTTAGATTGGTCTAGTTCCAACTATTGAAAAACCTGTGTGTAGCATTGAAGATGTTATGATTTTACCTCCATTGAGCAAGAGACCAGCTGGGAGGTCGAAAAAGAACAAAATTGCTTCTACTGGAGAGTTTAAAAGGGTGATTAAGTGTAGTCGTTGTAAGAGTATTGGTCACCATAATAAGAGGACATGCAAGGAACCTTTGTTAAATAGTTGAGGATAATACATTTATTAATTGAATAATACATTTGATAATTACTTTGTGTATTTTGTTTTGTAAAATGTATTTTTTAGACAGTGTGTATAATAATATTAATCAAATTCATCCAGAGAAATTTTTCAATATCGGTTAAAGTGTGCATTGTGTTTGTTGATATATACTATACGCAGTGGGTTTGTAATACCTGTCAAATTCATCCAGAGAAATTTTCCTATGGCAGAGAAAATTCTCTACGCATTGTGTTTTGAAACTTTAAATTCATCCACATAAATTTAACAATGGCAGAGAAAAGTACTGTGTAGATTATGTTTTTTGAATTTGATAATTGTTTTGTACTAACATAGTGCTTTACAGATTGCATGATCATATAGGCACCTTTTTTGGCACGATACGAGTTAAATTTCTCTGTGAATTTCTCATAACTTCATATTAGTCAAATTTATCCATAGAAGTTTGCCAGTAGAAGAGAAATTTACTATGGGCATTGTGTTTGTGGAAATGTGCATTGTGTTTTGTGAGGTCCAATTGATCTAGAGAAATTTGCCAATAGCATTGAAAATTACAGTGTGCATTGTGTTTGTTGAAATTTCTGTAAGTTTAAACTAGAGAAATCCAGAGAATTTCTCTGGACTTCACAGAGCAATTCTTACCGGGGAAGAATTTTTCTGGACTCACTTCAAGAAATGCGCACACCAGACAGAGCATACACAAAATTATTGCACTGAGTACAACCAAGAAACAAAATTAAGCTCTTTTGAAATTTCTCTCAGTGGAGAATTTCTCTGGATCCAGGAAGAATTTATCTAGAATCACTTTAACTCAGAAATTTTTCTCAAAGCTAGAGAAATTTTCCTCACCAACCCAGAGAAATTCCCCCTCTCCAAATCACTCAACCTAGAGAAATTCACAACTCAGAAATTCCATTTTCTGTCACCATTCAAATCCGTCAATTTCATCCAGAGAAATTTTCCACTAGCAGAGAAAATTATCTAGGTATTGTGTTTTGAAACTTCAAATTCATCCAGTGAAATTTTCCAATTGCAAAGAAAATTACTGTGCGCTTTGTGTTTTTTTGAGTTTGATGATTGTTTTGTACCAATACAAAGCATTACAGCTTACATGATCATATAGGCATCCCTTTGGGACTATACGAGTTAAATTTCTCTGTGAATTTTTGGTAATATCATATCAGAGAACTTTCTGCAGACAATTTTCTCTGTGTGGATTGCGTTGACAATCACAATAAAAATATATATATATATTTAACCATTGATAGGTATGAAATTCATATTAGTCAAAATAAAAATAAAAATAAAATGAAATTTCCATTAGTCAAAAAAGGATATATACATATATGTCAAGCATCATCATTTTTTCAATGTATGAACAAAAAATTGAATGGTTAATACTGTGTGGATATATACATATATGTGAGACAATTTTCTCTGTGTGGATATGTATATTGTCTTCATTTCACTAATTTCACTATTACATTTTTTGTTCTTCTTCTGGAGGTATTTCAATTGGTTCAGTCCATGACCGGCCAACTTCGGTCACAAATCTCTCTATGAGTTCTACCATCATCAACCTTATGTCTTGTGTGGACAATTTGGAGCTGATAGATTCATGCTTGCTATATTGTTTCATTATATAGTAGACAAAGAGGCCACAATCCAGACTGCATACAAATTATAGGTATGGTTAGTTTTAAGAAACATGCAAATCAGATTATCTAATTTATAGATGTTGTATGAAACTTACGAATCACTGTCTTGTTGTGGAGCATTGTTGACATACTCAAAGTCATAACTTGTATTTTGTGAGTTTATCAATTTGAAAGAGGGTTGTGATTGAGCCTCTCTTTCAAGGCAAGCTTTCAAAAAATTCTCCACATAATCTTGCTACAAAAAAACAATTTTTAACAAACAGAAAAATTTACAGACAAATCAATGGGATTCTATGAAAATTATCATCACATAAACATTATGATGGATCAGAGAAATTTGCACTCATTACCAATTGTTTTGCATCTTTGACATATTTGTCTTCTGCATCATCCCTCCTTGGCCTTAGGGAGTTATAGAACCTCCACAAATTGTCTTGTTTGTCCAGGACAAGCAAGGTCCAATAATTTCCATCTGTTGACTTCTGATTACCCCCAATATTTATTGGAAAATAGAGGAACCTAGTTCCTCCATGCTGTTTCAATATGCTTATCAAATAATGAGACTCGTAAAGTTTGATTTTCCGTCATCTTGATGAAATTCTGTGGTCAGAGAAAATCAAAAAATGGTTATGTTATGAGAAAGCTGAAATGACAAAAATTTAAGAAATATACACCTAGAAATTTTAGATGCACATAACTAGTCAGAGAAAATTAGACTAGTGACACAACTGACTTCAAGAAGTATCTTAAGAAGAGAAAGTAGTAAGTAAATTCCAGAGAAAATCAAATAAAATAGTAGTAACATACCAAACTCATGGATGTGAAAAAAAAATGAAGTTAGTTGTTGTCTTTCTCTCATTTGGTCAGCAAAAAAGATCTCTCCATAGCCATCAATGACCTAAAAAATATGATTTATAATTGTAATATTGGTTTATAAAGGCTGATGGAACATTGCAGAGAAATTTTCATGAAAGACTTATATTGTTGGAATTTTCTTTTTGCTTTATTAGGTTTCCAATGCCTTCGAAGGTAATGAGATTCAACTCGCTTGTCCAAATTAAAGCCCTACAAGATGACAAAGAAGGGATTTAATTGTTGTTAATGCAATATAAGTTTATAATTTGTTGTTTGTTATCTTCTATTTTATTTGTTGTACTAACTCAAGTCCAGACATATTTGATATGTGCTTCAAGTTGTCTTTTACATGATCTTTTATCAATCTTGAAATCGGTAGAGTTTGTCGAAAGACCCAAGATTTTCTGATGCTTGTAGGTTGAGGCAAGACGTACGCATCAGCATCAAGTACTTCTTTGTCCTTTGCGGTTTGCTCAGTTTGCTTTGCAGCTTGTTTTGAAGCTCTAGTCACTTTTGCAACTTTAGAATATTAAAATTCTGGATCGTGCTGTTTTTCCTTCCTTTCTTTTGCCTTTAAATTTTTTATCATTGATGTCAGATCTTTTTTGACTGTAGATAGTGAAAATATCAGTAAAAGTGAAATTTCTCTGAAGTAACAGATGATATTTCAATATGTAAATTTATTTGATTCAATATTTTCCTGTTACCATAAACTTTTGTCTTTTGTTTTGGTTATTCTTTGTGTGCCATTTGTTCTTGTTGGGTTGTTGGTTGTTGTTCCACTTGCATTCCAACTATACACAGTGAAAATCCAAAAAGCCCCAAAAATCGAATAAGAAAATAGACAGAGAAAATCAAATGAGCAGTAGAAATCAATAGAAATAAGCAGCAGAAACTAATGTGTTTAGAGAAATTTAACTTCCAAAGAAAATTATAATAAATAGAAATTTCTCTGAGTTATGTTGACACAAGGATATAACTTTTTGTGGCTCAAGATTTTCACTGACCTTGTGGTTGAAATTGTGTTGGTGTTCGGTATGGTTGTGTTGCTAGTTAGACGGATAGTTCTTGAACTTGTTCATGCAATTTAGCATTTTCAGTTTCAAGCTCCGAAATTGAATACCTCAACTGTTGAATTTTTTTTGTATCGTCTTCTTTTTGAACCTCCAACATCCTTAGTTTCATTTGGATTGTGCTGTTTCTTTCTTGAAGTTCTGAGTTAAGTGATGTCAAGGTTCTTATTGCAATATCCTTTTCAGCAAGTAATTCAATCCAATTACTCTCTTCTTCTTTTTTAGATTGAGAAAGTGTCTTTAGTCTTTGACGTAGATCAGCAATTTGGGTATCTTTTGATTCCTCATATTCTTGAGGCTGATGCATTGTTAAGCCACAAATGCTATCACGTTGTTGGTCCATCGGCTCATTACATTCTTCTTCATCACTTTCCTCATTGTTTTCTTCTTCTTCATCTTCTTCTTCATTGTCTTCTTCTTTCTGTTCATTTTGTTCTTTGTCTTCTGCTTCTATTTCTTCACTTTCTTCTCTGGCTTCTGCTTCTCCACTGCTTGCTTGATCTTCTTGTCCATTGCTGGCTTCATATTCTTCTATGTTGCCTTCTGCTTCTTCATTCCCTCCTTCTTCAGATGAATCTTATAATGTCTCCTTGAATTTGACAATTGCTTTTTTTTTATTCTTTCTTCGTCTTTTTACCAAGACAAAACTCCTCTAATGGGTTTTTTACTAGCTCCTTGTTATCTATCTGTAACAAGAGGCTCTTTTATTAGAGAAATGTTACAAAATTCACTGAGAGAAAAAATTCAAATAAGGAAAATAAAATTCATCTAAATGATACTAATTGGAAACAAACTTCAGAGAAAATTGTATTGGGCCAGAGAAAATTAGAGACATGGAGTTAATTTTATGGGGCAGAGAAAATTATGAAACAGTGAAATAAACAGTGTTTATAAGTTAATGTTTTACTATATTTGTGTCAGAGAAATTTGAATTCTAGAGAAAATTCATTAGAAGGGTAGAAATAAACAGTGTTTATCAAATATGCAAGGCACATAAGTTATGGGCCAGAGAAAATTACACACAAGGAGAAACAATTTTAACGGCCAGAGAAAATTATGAAACGACCAACATAATTCAGATATTGGAGAAAATCAATTAGGGCACATAAGTTAATGTGTTACAATTGTTTTCAAAGAAATTTGGATTGTAGAGAAAATTGATAACAATGGCAAAAATAAACCAGTGGTAACCAAAGAAGAAAACATAAATTGATGATTCAGAGAAAATTGATCTTAATCAATCAATGCACAAGGAGGGAAACAAACCAGTAGTCAGAGAAATTTTGGAATTTCACTGAGATTTCAGTAGCGATAGAAATCTAACCTGTCAAGGTGCAAGAGAGTGGACTGGTGACTTCTGCAGCTGTTTCGTCAAGGTTTGCAGGTTCCACTTGGCACATCTTGGGAAGTCAGTTATGTTACTGTCTTCCGAGTCAATGATATTTGCATGTTCACATAGCCAATACTGTGATGAAAATTAAAGTAATTAAATTTTTCTAAACGCACAAATTTGTAAGTATGATAACTGCAAATTTGAATGGATATTATACTTACCAGCAATGCAATGACACACCCCGTAACTTTTTCTGGAGTTTTGTGCAATGTTATGATAGAATCAATTAATGTTGATGTGATTGCTTCTGGCCAATCATACTGTTTCATTGATTCAAGAGATTCCACATACTTTATAAAAACCCACCCTATTGAATTCCCACTTGTTGCAAAAAATAGGGTGAGACACAAGTACAATGTAACAATGATTACTACATCTTTGAAGTCAGTTGGTTGCTTGCCTTTCATTACTTTGACCAAGACATTTTTAAGAACAGAACCAGTGAGCCTTGTGTCGTTTTGGAATCTTCTCCTTAGGAATGCAAATTTTGGCTTTTTAGAGTATCTTAATGACATGTCTCCTTTACCTCCTTGCAAACCAAAAATCAAGGTCATGTCATTTGTTGTAAAGGTCAAGTTCTTTTTACCAACTGTGAATGCTTTTGTTTTTTCATTGTAACATTGGATTATTGCAACTACATCATCATCAGATTTCCTAGATTTTCTTGGATCCATCTTTCCAATGGTTAGGGCTTGGATCAAACACCAGAATGGGGTCTTTTAAAGCCCTACAAGTTGGTTTGAATTGAATTTAAGTGTTTGGAAAAAGGAGACAACAAATGAGAGATTGGATCGGTATTGAATGCTGTAGTGAGCTCTCTTTCTTTGGAGTTTAACAGGTTTTTTTCCCCTTAAGCTTGAGTCTTTTGAAGTTGGGGTACTCATCTGGATGCTAGTTGCTTCATCACTTTGGACTTGTGTGTTTTGGAAAGAAGTTTGCGGTGTTTTGCTACTAGTTTTTTATCTTAGATCATAAGAAGACTGAGAGAGTTTCTATTTCTTGATTGGTGTTTCTGGTGTTTTGCTGCTGGTTTTTTATCTTAGATCATAAGAAGACTCAGAGAGTTTTTGTTTCTTGCTTGGTGTTTTCAGTGTTTTGCTGCTTTTACGTTTTGTCATTTCTAGACAATGATGAAAACATAAAGATGTCAACATTAAATCCCAAAGAAAATTAAACATACCAGAGAAAATTGGACATGTCAGAGAAAATTACACATAAGGGAGAAAACTAAGGTGGCCAGGGAAAATTATAAATATCAGACAAAATTAGACACTAAAAATTAAATGTCAGAGTACTAATTGTTTTCCCGTGGAATACATCTAGCCACAAAAAATTTCTTTTCCCAGAGAAAATCAACAAAGTAACATAAACATGGAAGAGAAATTTTTAATAATTATTAAAATTACATATAGAAGTAAAATGCCAAAAAAAATTACACATTCCGGAGAAAATTACAGATTCTTGAGAAAATTTCCATTCTAGAGAAAATTACACATTCCAAAGAAAATAAACATACCAGAGAAAACAAACCAAGAATTGAACAAAATAAGCATAACAGAGAAAATTACACATTCCAGAGAAAATTTCACATTCTTGAGAAAATTTCCATTCCAGAGAAAACTTCAAGTCCATAATATTAAAATGCCAGAGAAATTTACATACATAACCAGAGAAAATTAAACATGATAGAGACACACAAGGGGGAAAAGTGATGTGGCCAGAGAAAATTATAAATGCCAGAGAAACTTAGACACAAACAAGAGAGTAATAGACATTCTAAAGAAAAATAAATATTCTAGAGAAATTTACAAAGCAGAGAAATTTATAGATAAAATCACATAAGCGTGTTCAAGAAAAAGATCAAAACACAGAGAAATAACTTTTTTTCAAAATAAGCATGCTAGAGAAAATTCAAAGAAGAAACATACATTCCAGTCCATAATATTAAAATGCCAGAGAAATTTACATACACAACAAGAGAAAATTAAACAAGATAGAGACACACAAGGGAGAAAAGTGATGTGGTCAAAGAAAATTATAAACACCAGAGAAATTTAGATAGACACAAGAGAGTAATAAACATTCTACAGAAAGATAGACATTTGTAGACACCCCATTTTTGACCGACCTTAAGACTCAGACATCACCAGTTGAGCACTCGGTGATATTGCATGTTGTGCTTGTTCAGAAGTCTCAGAGTCGCGGCTGCGAGCCCTGCCTCCGGGCTTCCGAACCCTCTTCTGTGCCTTGCCTCGGTTTGCGAACCAGACTTGGTTTTCTCTGTTTCTTTTCCTGAGGGGAGGGAGAGGTCCCGTAGACCATCTCTCAGTGGCCGTGAGCTACATTTGGTGGCCGTAGGCCATTTTGCCCATTTCGGAGCCCGGTTCTCGGTTTTCGGAGCCGTCAGGCCGTGCGCCTCGGTTCGGGACCGCTTAACCATCTCCTTTTGCTCCGTTTTTTGGCATCCATCTTATTTGCTCCCTTCTGAGGGACACTGGGGTCTGAGAAACCCACTTCGTGGCCGAACGCCTCGATTGCCATTTTCGGTGCTTAACAGCCCATTTTCGGACTCCGAACTGGTGTTTTGGCCCCGGAACATTCGTTTTGCCACGGTTTTCGTTTATTTTTGGCAGGTACCTCTGTTTTATCACCGGGGAGGTCACTGAAGGGTGGGAGGCCAGCAATTGTTGCAACAGCCAGTTATCTCTCCTCCGGAGCCTCCCGGCGCCCGTTTTCCCAACTTCCGGGCTAATGTTGAACACCCTAGGGTTAGTGTTGCCAACTTTCAACCACATATCTGTGATCTACACACATGAGAGGCCACTAAAAGTTGGTGGCCGGCCATTAAGGTTACCTGACCCTTTTGACCCCTTTCTTCCGGGCTAATGTTGAACCCCTTGGGCCCACATTCTTGAACTTTCAACCACATATCTGTGATCTACACATCTGGGAGGCCCCTAAAAGTTGGTGGCGGCCAGTAATTCAAATTGACCCTTTTGAACCCCTCTTTCCGAGCCAATGTTGAACCCCTTGGCCCACTTTCTTGGACTTTTAACCACATGGTTGTGTTGTACACACATAGGAGTACCTCCCCAGTAGCTGGCCGGCCAGAAAATCTCATTGAACCTTTTGACCCCTAGCCGCCGGCTAGGTGGTGTGGCCGGCCGGCCACCTCCAACAAAAGTAATGGGTCGGCC
>NW_021025440.1:86543-135515 GCF_004153795.1 Camellia sinensis | reverse complement strand
TTACTGTCTTCCGAGTCAATGATATTTGCATGTTCACATAGCCAATACTGTGATGAAAATTAAAGTAAATAAAATTTTCTAAACGCACAAATTTGTAAGTATGATAACTGCAAATTTGAATGGATATTATACTTACCAGCAATGCAATGACACACCCCGTAACTTTTTCTGGAGTTTTATGCAATGTTATGATAGAATCAATCAATGTTGATATGATTGCTTCTGGCCAATCATACTGTTTCATTGATTCAAGAGATTCCACATACTTTATAAAAACCCACCCTATTGAATTCCCACTTGTTGCAAAAAATAGGGTGAGACACAAGTATAATGTAACAATGATTACTACATCTTTGAAGTTAGTTGGTTGCTTGCCTTTCATTGCTTTGACCAAGACATTTTTAAGAACAGAACCAATGAGCCTTGTGTCGTTTTGGAATCTTCTCCTTAGGAATGCAAATTTTGGCTTTTTAGAGTATCTTAATGACATGTCTCCTTTACCTCCTTGCAAACCAAAAATCAAGGTCATGTCATTTGTTGTAGAGGTCAAGTTCTTTTTACCAACTGTGAATGCTTTTATTTTTTCATTGTAACATTGGATTATTGCAACTACATCATCATCAGATTTCCTAGATTTTCTTGGATCCGTCTTTCCAATGGTTAGGGCTTGGATCAAACACCAGAATGGGGTCTTTTGAAGCCCTACAAGTTGGTTTGAATTGAATTTAAGTGTTTGGAAAAAGGAGACAACAGATGAGAGATTGGATCGCTATTGAATGTTGTAGTGAGCTCTCTTTCTTTGGAGTTTAACAGGTTTTTTCCCCCTTGAGCTTGAGTCTTTTGAAGTTGGAGTACTCATCTGGATGCTAGTTGCTTCATCACCTTGGACTTGTGTGTTTTGGCAAGAAGTTTGTGGTGTTTTGCTACTGGTTTTTTATCTTAGATCATAAGAAGACTGAGAGAGTTTCTATTTCTTGATTGGTGTTTCTAGTGTTTTGCTGCTGGTTTTTTATCTTAGATCATAAGAAAACTCAGAGAGTTTTTGTTTCTTGCTTGGTGTTTCCGGAGTTTTGCTGCTTTTACGTTTTGTCATTTCTAGACAATGATGAAAACATAAAGATGTCAACATTAAATTCCAGAGAAAATTAAACATACCAGAGAAAATTACACATAAGGGAGAAAACTAAGGTGGCCAGGGAAAATTATAAATATCAGACAAAATTAGACACTAAAAATTAAATGTCAGAGTACTAATTGTTTTCCTGTGGAATACATCTAGCCACAGAAAATTTCTTTTCCCAGAGAAAATCAACAAAGTAACATAAACATGGAAGAGAAATTTTTAATAATTATTAAAATTACATATAGAAGTAAAATGCCAAAGAAAATTACACATTCCGGAGAAAATTACAGATTCTTGAGAAAATTTCCATTCTAGAGAAAATTACACATTCCAAAGAAAATAAACATACAAGAGAAAATAAACTAAGAATTGAACAAAATAAACATAACAGAGAAAATTACACATTCCGGAGAAAATTTCACATTCTTGAGAAAATTTTCATTCCAGAGAAAACTTCAAGTCCATAATATTAAAATGCCAGAGAAATTTACATACATAACCAGAGAAAATTAAACATGATAGAGACACACAAGGGAGAAAAGTGATGTGGCCAGAGAAAATTATAAATGCCAGAGAACCATAGACACAGACAAGAGAGTAATAGACATTCCAGAGAAAAATACATATTCTAGAGAAATTTACAAAGTAGAGAAATTTATAGACAAAATCACATAAACGTGTTCAAGAATAAGATCAAAACACAGAGAAATAACTTTTTTTCAAAATAAGCATGCCAGAGAAAATTCAAAGAAGAAACATACATTCCAGTCTATAATATTAAAATGCTAGAGAAATTTACATACACAACAAGAGAAAATTAAACATGTTAGAGACACAGAAGGGAGAAAAGTGATATGGTCAAAGAGAATTATAAACACCAAAGAAATTTAGACAGAGACAAGAGAGTAATAGACATTCTACAGAAATATAGACATTCCAATTAAAAATACATATTACAGAGAAATTTACAGAGCAGAGAAATTTATAGACAAAATCACATAAACATGTTCAAGAAAAAGATGAAAACACAGAGAAATAGCTTTTTCTAAAATAAACATGCCAGAGAAAATTGAAAGAAGAAACATATATCAAGCAAAAACCAGAGAAATTCAAATGCCAGAGAAATTTATAGATAAAATCACACAAACATGTTCAAGAATAAATTCAAAACACACAGAAATAACTTTTTTCAAATTCATGTAGCTTTTTATTACGAAATTGAAATCCTAATTTATAGAAGGTTAATATAAAATGCAATCACTGTGTATCCAGAGAAAATCTAGTTGTATTGTAGAAAAACTTACCAGAGTTAGGATGAAACTTTAATGACGAGCTGATATGCCCAGAGATGAAGATGCGACGTGACAAAGATGAACTGAGATGATGAGGAACAGTGAAAACGGGGTCAGAGAAATTTGTGAGGAAAGAATGGGAATGATTTTTGTAGAAGATAACGAAGCTCTAATGTCAATGGTGAAGATAATATTGAAACCCTAGTTCTGCTGTTCTCTTGTTCGTGAAGATGGTTGGATGCTTGGAATGGAACTCATTCGTCGGAATTAGTTTCGTCTATGTGTTGATTTTGTGAAGGGTATTTTGGTCCACAAAATAATTAAAAATGCGCGCCATGTTGTTTAGGGACCTGATGCATCACTCTTTTTTTTGGTGTCCTTTATCCTATTATTATTAGGGACCTTAAAAAAAATTCCCCTAAAAAAAATACAAAAACAAAAAACTAAAAGCTGCTAAAAAAATGAGTTATACATACCAGTTAATACGATTCTTCATTCAACTAAAAAAGTCATTATCAAATACATTTGACTTTTTTCACCTATAAAAACAACCAAAAAGTTTTTTAAAAAATAATATTAAAAAAGCCAAACCCCAAATGATGCCCTAAAGTTCTCTAATTTTTATTTTATTTTATTTTATTTTTATAACTAAACTTCTAAAACTCTAAGTAGAATAAACTGCAAAAAATGTTATACTATTTGTCTTTAAAAATAAAATAATATGAACTTGGGTAAATTACATTTTGTTATCCTGCACTTTGTATTAAGTCCCACTTTGACCCTTACACATGAAATCATGATAGTCAACCCCCGCACTTCCAGCCAAATCTCACTTTAGTCCTCACACATGAAATCGTAAAGTTAACCCCTTGCACTTTTGGTCAAATCCTACTTTAATTCATGTATAAGTGTCAATGTATCCCTTCTATTACTCCATTATTTAAATATTTAATAAAATGCAGTCATAAAATAAGAATGTGACTACGAAAAGATGATAAGAGAGAAAAATCACCCCTATTTCCCACCAATATACACTTTGTCTCAAATTTTACTTTAAATTATGATTGTTTTAGGCTAAAACAAAGCGCATATTATGATTGATTAAGAAGATGAATTAGGATTTTGCATCAATTGGAATCACGTAATTTTGTTTTCCAAAGTAACACACTTTTCTGTCTGTCTATTCCTCTTCCTTACGACAGAAAAGTGTAAGGGTAACTCTTTGATTTCTCTACTGCCATTTTTTTTATTTCAAAAGCCCTATTACCATGCCTCTTAGTCCCAATTTTCAACATACGAACATATGTATATTGTATTATATAACTCTCACATGCTTATCATCTAGGACAAAATATGTGTTGGTGAGAAATAGGGATGATTTTCCTCTTATACCCTTATTTCGTAGTCACATTATTGTCACATAACAAGATTTTGTTCAAGATTTTAACAATGGAGTAACAGAATGGAGACATTAACACTTAAGTAGAGACCAAAATGAGATTTGACCAAAAGTGCAGGGGGTTAACTATCACGATTTCATATATAGGGACCAAAGTAGGATTTGGCTATAAGTGTAAGGGATTGACTGTCATAATTTTATATGTAGGGATCAAAATGAAATTCGATGCAAAGTGCAAAGTGTTATTTACCCTATAAACTTTTACAATTGCATTTGATGAGATTATATTTTTTAGAATTATTGCATAATGACTTCATTGTTAATAATGTCAAACATATTTTATTGTATGTATATAATTAACAAATTATCGATTCATTAATGTCAAACTATATGATGATGTCCTTTAATTTTTTAGGGTGAAATATCAATAAATCCCAAATAGTGATCTTACGAATTGTTTGATCCTCCCTTTTTTCTTATGAACCCAAAACTCTCATTCTAGTGTGAATTACATAAAGGGCCAAGCATAAATACGTGTGTTATGTTGCGGGACAAATGTGGGTTTTCTCATAATATTGAAATCACTAAACATAACAGTTAAAAAAAACTTCTTAGTATATTTTTTCCAAACGTAACACTCAAAAAATGTAATACTTCAATATAACACACTAAAAAATTATTTAGTGTACTTTTCTTAAACGTAACAACGTAACATTTAAAAAAAAATTTTAGTGTATTTTTCTTAAACGTAACACTCCAAGCAATATAACACACAAAAACTCCTTAGTATATTTTTCACAAGCATAATACTCCAATCAATGTAACACAAAAAATCTCCTTGCTGTACTTTTTTCAAACGTAGCACTCTAATATAATACTCCAATGTAATACTAGAAAATCACAGTAACTAAAATGTAGATTTTCATGCTCAACAATCAACACTTCAGCTATTAATTTCTCCACAAAAAAAAAAAAAAAATCTTCCACGCCTCACATTTCCCTTATCATCCCAAAAACGAATAAGAAAATTGAAAAAATGAATCACAAAATGGTATTCACTTAAACTCAAATGGCACCAAATCAAATAAACACAACTTTCAAAACAAAAAGGACTAATTAGTTCATAAGAAAACTCTTAGTACTACATGAATCAACATTCCCCATATGGGATTTATAGGTAAATTTTCTAATTTTTTAATAAGATTAAATCATATTAAATACAATATTACTAATATAAATAATTTTTTTATTAATAGTTTTTGATAGGTTGATGGGGGGGGGATGGGACCCCATCAATCCCATGCTAGCGTCACCACTGATCCCATTTTTGTTTTCTCATGAGATTAGATGTTTAGAAATAACTATCTTAATAAATTCAATGTTTGGTCGGAATATTATGAAGAATAATCAATACTCAAAAGACTATTTTACCATTTTCAATTGCTTACTAAGTAATAGCAATACTAAAATATGTCTTTAATTTTATTTTTATTTTTTTGCTAGAACTTTTAAAAAATTAAATAAATAAAACATGAACAAAAATTAAATTATTTTATTTTATTTTTTAATTGAAACTTTTAAATTTTATTTTATTTTACTAACGCTTGGTTTGTTTAGGCGGAAAACATTTTCTAATAGAAAATATTTTCAATGAAAATTTGTTTTAGAAAATGTTTTCCGGAAAACACGTTTTTCTAGGTTTGGTGGTGGTGGTGGTGGTGGTGGAACGGAGGTGGAGGTGGAGGTGGAGGTGGAGGGGGTGGCATGGTAGTTGGGCGATGGCGATGGTGATGGTGGTAGTGACCATAGTGACGGTGGTGTGGTGATGAGGGTGTGGTGATATTGATAAAATTTTAGTTCAGAAAACATTTTCCCCCTTTTAAAAGTGAAAAACATTTTTTTTGTCCAAATAGACTTGTTTTTCATTGACCATGAAAAATGTTTGCCGTTGATAGTTTTTGCCCAAATACGAAAATATTTTTTAGAAAATGTTTTGTGCCTAAATAGATGTAGCGTAAGTACAATACATAACGAAACTAAACAATTTGTCTACGTGATAGTGAAAAAAACAAAAATAATAACAAAAATAAAAATAAATTTATCCCACTATTTGAAAAAAAATGAATTTTTATATCATCATTTGACTAAAGAAATTAAGATACATGAATTTGGAAAGGGGGGAAAATATTGTTTTTACAAGTTAATCCCATGGGATTATTATCCCACTAGATATCCTACCTCCACCTCTAGGATACAACAATCTTACACATGAAGGACATGGAGTTTGGTTAAATCCTAATCCGGCCTACTAATTTTCAACCAAACAATGGACTCCTTCATAAAATAGACAAACCACCCCCCCCCCCAAACACTCAAAATCTTGTCTATAAAAAGCTCCATGTTAGCATTGTCTTGCTCATCCAAGAGTGCTTAGAGAAATCAAGTCAACTGATTATGGGTTCCTTTTTGCATCTCTTTTTGTTCATGCATTTACTTTTCTTCTTACTCTCTTGCTTTCATCTTATAATAATAATCGCTAACTCTTTCTCTGCTGAGCAGTCACTATGCCATACAGACGAGAGCTCTGCCTTGTTACAATTCAAGCAAACCTTTTCGATTAACAAATCCGCTTCTAGTGATCCTTTTGCTTATTCGAAGGTTGCATCATGGAAGCTCGAAAGAGAAAGAAGCAATTGCTACTCATGGGATGGTGTCGAGTGTGACCCAGACACGGGTCATGTGATTGGCCTTGACCTCAGCAACAGTTTCCTCCACTGTTCTATCAACTCAAGCAACAGCCTCTTCAACCTAGTTCACCTTCAAAGACTTAACTTTCCTTATTATGATTTTGATTACTCTCACATTCCATCAGAAATTAGCCATCTCTCAGAGCTAATAAGTCTCAACCTTTCCTTCTCTGTATTTTCCGGCCAAATCCCTTTGGAAATCTCAAAATTATCCAAATTGGTTTCCATTGATCTTTCTTTCAATGTTGACTCATCATTTTTCAGGACTACTAAAACTTAAAAAGCTTGGTCTCAGAAGCTCACTTCAAAACTTGACTAACCTCAAAGTGCTTCGTCTCAATGACATGAGCATATCTTCTGAAGTACCTAATACATTAGCCAACTTAACTTCCTTGACAACTCTCATCTTGGAAAATTGTGGGTTGCATGGTGAGTTCCCAATAAGCATATTCTATCTACCAAAGCTTCAAATTCTTAATGTACGTTTCAATAAAATCTCACTGGTTAGTTGCCCAAATTTCACCCAATCAACCCTCTTCAGTATTTGACGCTTTCTGACACCAATTTCTCAGGGAAGCTACCAAATTCGATTTCATTTCTTAAATGTGTTAGATTTCTCTTACTGCTATTTCTTAGGGTCCCTTACAGCTTCACTTGGTAATTTGACCCAACTCAATCACATGTCGCTTTCTTCCAACCAATTTAATGTAGGGACCCTGCCATTGCTTGGTAAGCTTACTAATCTCACTGAATTGCACCTTAGTGGCTTCAATCTATACGGTTCGATCCCATCATTTCTTTCAAACCTAACACAACTTATTTTGTTAAACCTGTCCTCCAATCACTTAAGTGGTGAAATAACATATCAGTTAACAAACCTAACCCATCTAATTTCTCTTGACCTTGATGATAATCAATTGGAAGGCTCAATCCCAGGATCATTCTTTGAGCTAAAGAATCTTGAAATAATTTATCTTGCTTCTAATAACCTTGGCAAATTGGAACTTGAAAATGCTCAGAAAACTTATCTCAATTTTTTTATAAACAAATTAACAGTGTCAAGAAAAACCACTTCCAATACCACTCTTCCAAAGTTGAAGGTTTTAATATTGGATGCATGCAATTTAATGGAATTTCCAATTTTTTTGCGCTTCCAAGACGAACTTGAGATGCTATCTCTGTTAAAGATTGGCTCAAATTTTCTTTGTCAACAATGACTGCTGATTGAAGACAAATGAAGAAGCTAGAGATTCAGCCGAGCTACTCATGGTAGGGTGGCTGATCTTGTCGGTGACTTAGCTCTCCCATTGCATCTATAAATGGGTAGTGAATGGGAGGAGTTTTATGTGGTGAAAGAAGCAAGTGTGAGAATTACAGAGTGTAAGCAATAAGAAAAGTGTGAGCAAGAGTTGGGTGATAGTAGTGTCTCTTCATCCTCCATTGTTGTAATTTTGTATTTCTGTCCATATAGTAAATCCGTTGCCCGTGGACATAGGCGATTTGTTGAACCACGTAAATCTTTGTGTGTTCTTGCTTGTGTGCTTGTGTGTGATTGTTTTTTGCCTCCCAGGCACAACAATCTCTTTGTGAAAACAAAATTTATGGCCAAATTCCGGCATGGATGTTGAACTCTAGAGATTATACGTTTTCAAAGAAACTTTCTAACAGGCTTTGAGCAACATCTAGATATCTTTCCATGGGATAATTTAATCATTTTGCACCACGCCATTGCCATGTCACTGGCACATCAGTGCCACGTACTGCAACGTGTTAAACCACATCATTGACAACTCAGCTACCACATCCGCGCCATGTACTGCCACATGTGAAGCCACACCAGTAACGGCTCAGCTGACACGTCATCATCCCAGTTAGCCAAAATTTTTGAAATTGTTAGGAGGCCCCTAAAAGCTTAGGAAATTGTATTTCAGCCATTAATCCTGCTAAAATTATAATTTAGCCCCTGAAACTTCATTAAATTGCAGTAAGGTCCTAGGAGTTTGGGGAAATTGTAATTTGGCCCCTAGATTTGGAGAAATTTTGTTGAGGTCCATGGAGAGGTAGAAGAAGTGCTTTCCTAGCTAAATCAACCATTCCGGACACAACTGCGGATTCTGTTTTTTGACATTCATACCTAAATTTTCTATAAAGTTTTTAGGAGCTTAGAATTTGTCATGTTCCAGGTATTTCAAGTGTCCGTTATTGTTTCTATTGGAGATTATTAAGTAGTCTCGGCAAAATCTACAGAGATGAGATCAACCAAGTCCACAAGTAACCCAGTGACTACAAGCAACTTTAGGCATTGGACCCCGGTGTCCCATGCCAAGTTTGAAGTAGAAAAGTTTGATGGAAGCAGCAACTTCGGCATGTGGAGATGCGAAGTTAAAGATATGCTTGTCCAAATGACTTGGACGAGATAGAATGGGAGAAAGTGAATCTCCTAGCCTGCAGTTCTATCCGACTTTGCTTTGCAAAAGAGGAAAAGTATGCATTCACAAAATATGATACTGCGAATGAGTTTTGGAAGGCACTGGAAGACAAGTTCATGACAAAGAGCATTGAGAACCAGCTCTTCTTGAAGAAGAGGTTGTTTTGTTTCGACTACAAGAAAGGTATTTCGATGAACGAATACCTGAACAATTTCAACAAAATTATTGCCGATTTGAAAACCCTGGATGTTTAAATCGATGAGGAAGATAAAGCACTGTTAATGTTAAATTCCTTGCCTGACACATATGACCATCTCACCACCACTTTAGTGTATGGTAAAGAAAAGATCAAGTATGTTGATGTTTCAAACGCCTTGGTAAATAATGAGTTCAGAAGGAAAGATAAGTTTGCAAATAGGGACTCAACATCAGAGGCATTGATAGTCAGAGGTAGGACGAATAACAGAAGATATGCAGGGCGAGGAAAGTCTCGCTCAAAATTTAGAAAAAGATCATCAGATAGAAGACTTCTTGCAAAAGACAAGTGTGTTGCTTGGCAAAAGATTGTCCCAATAAAGACAAGAAAGAGGAAAAGGTGAACGTTGCACAAGATGGAGATAATGCTAAGAGATCAGCCTTCACAGTTTCATCACTTGGCCATTATGATGAATGGATTCTAGATTCCGGATGTTCCTACCACATGTGTCCTAACAAGCAGTGGTTCTCGAGCTTAATAGAGTTTGATGGAGGAGTTGTGCTGATGGGCAATGACCAAACTTGCTGAACAAAAGGGATTGGAACAATTCGGTTAAAGATGCATGATGGAACAGTTAGAATTCTTGAAGATGTTCGGTATGTACCAGATTTGACAAAGAATCTCATCTCAGTGGGAATTTTAGACTCCAAAGGTTATAGAGTAACTGTAGAAAGTGGAGTCCTCAAAGTTGTATGAGGAGCATTTGTTGTAATAAAGGGTATTCGAAAGGGAAATTTATATTTCCTAGACGGCTCTACAGTCATAGGAAAGGTAGTTGTCTCTACCAGCTCAAAGGATGATGCGTCAGACACTTCCAGACTTTGACACATGCGCTTAGGGCATACTGGAGAAAAGGCGTTACAAGGGTTGGTAAAGCAAGGCCTGTTGAAACACGGCAAAACAAGGTAGCTTGAGTTCTATGAGCATTGTGTACTGGGCAAGCAAACAAGAATCAAGTTTGGTACTGTTATTCGTTGTACCAAAGGGATTCTAGACTATGTTCACACCGATGTATAAGGTCCTTCCAAAAATGCTTCTTTAGGAGGTAAACACTACTTTGTGTCATTCATTAATGATTTTTCAAGGAGAGTTTGGGTTTACACAATGAAGCATAAAGATGAGGTGTTAGACATCTTCCTTACATGTGAGAAAACGATTGAGACCCAGACAAGTAGAAAGATCAAGAAGCTCAGATCTAACAATGCCGACAAATACACATCAAACCCCATCTTTGAGGTTTGCCAGAATGAAGAGATAGTGAGACATTTCACGGTTAGTGGAACACCACAGCAAAATGGAGCTGCAGAATGCATGAACCGCACTTTGGTGGAGAAAGTCTGGTGTATGCTGTCACATTCAGGATTGAGCAAGGCATTTTAGGGTGAGGCATTGAACTATGCTCGTTATCTTGTCAACAGCCTACCTGTTACAACACTAGATGACAAGACTCCCATGGAGGTATGGTTAGGAGCACTAGCTACTGATTATGATCAGCTATGTATCTTCGGATATCCAGCCTATTTTTATGTTACAGAATCTAAGTTGGATCCTAGAGCCAAGAAAGCTGTTTTCTTAGACTTTAGTGATAGTGTCATGGGATACAGACTCTGGTGCCTTGAATCAAAGAAAGTTGTCACTAGAAGAGACGTTACCTTTGATGAGTCTACAATGCTGAAGCAGCCAAATTCTCAAGAGAATAAGGAAGCATTGAAGAAGTCAATGCAGGTGGAGTTTGAGACTCTAGCAAAGACTGTTTAGCCAGTCAACCATCCTGAAGAAGTCTCAATTGATAGCTTTGAAGAGATCCCGAAGAGAGTTCAGATGAGAATGAAGATCCAGAGGACCCACAATAGTCAAAACCCATTGCAATCAGAAAAGGAAAAAAGGGTTACTAAGCAACCCGATTAGATGACCGATATGGTGGCCTATGCACTTCCAATCATTGAAGAAAATATTCCATGCACTTTCAAAGAAGCCATGCAGAATGCATAAAATGTCAAATGGAAAGAGGCTATGGATGAACAGATCAGATCACTCCATAATAACCAGACTTGGAAGTTGGTGCAACTTCCAAAAAGCAAGAAAGCAATTAAGTGTAAGTGGGTTTACACCAAGAAGAAAGGCATCCTAGGCAATGCCAACATCAGATTCAAAGCTAGATTAGTAGCTAAAGGCTATGCCCAGAAGGAAGGAATAGACTACAATAAGGTATTCTCACTTGTTGTGAAGCACACGTTTATTTGTATCTTACTAGCTTTGGTTGCACAGTTTGATCTCGAGCTCACCCAACTTGATGTCAAAATTGCCTTCTTACATAGAGATCTTGAAGAGGAGATATACATGTCCCAGCTAGATGGTTTCAAAATTGCTGGAAAAGAGAATTGGGCCTGTAAGCTGAACAAATCATTGCACGGGTTGAAACAATCCCCGAGACATGGTACAAGCGATTTGATTGGTTCATGACAGAAAAGAAATACACAAGAAGCCAGTATGATCATTGTGTATATTTTCGTAAGCTTTCTGATGGTTCCTTCATCTATTTGCTCTTATATGTAGATGATATGTTGATTGTATCTAAGAGCAAGGTGGAGATTGATAAACTCAAGACACAGTTGGCAGGAGAGTTCGAAATGGAGGATCTTGGAGAAGCAAAGAAAATTCTTTGCATGGAGATCAAAAGAGACAGAAAGAAGAGCACAGTTTGTCTGATGCAAACCCAATATTTGAAAAAGGTGTTAGATAGATTTGGCATAAATGGGAAAAAAAAAGTTGTGAGTACACCATTGGCCCCTCATTTCAAGCTTAGTGCTTCGATATCTCCATGCACAGAAGAAGAATGGAAGCATATGGCACAGATTCCATATGCAAATGCAGTTGGTGCATTAATGTATGCTATGGTTTGTACAAGGCCTGACATCTCACATGTTGTGAGTATGGTAAACAGATATACGCATGATCCAGGAAAAGGTCATTGGCAGGCAATGAAGCGGATCTTGAAGTACTTACATGGCACAGTTAATATAGGTTTGAAGTTTGAGAGAGATCATAGACTCTGACAGAATCTGGTTAGATATGTGGACTCAGATTATGCTGGTGACTTGGACAAACACCGATCAACAACAGTGTATTTATTTATGCTTGCTAAAGGGCCCGTGAGTTGGAGGTCAATGCTTCAATCAACGGTGGCTTTGTCTACTACGGAGGCAGAGTGCATGGCAGTGACAAAAGCCTTTAAGGATGCTATTTGGCTACATGGGTTGATTGAGGACTTGGGTATTGTTCAGAAGCACGTTGAGGTGTACTACGACAGTCAAAGTGCCATTTGTTTGGCAAAGAACCAGGTTCATCATTCCCGCACCAAGCACATTGATGTCTGTTTCCATCTCGTCCGAGAAATTGTGAATAAACGGGATATTCTGCTTCAAAAGATTAGTACTGCATATAATCTGGCCAATATGCTCACAAAAGTGGTTTCTAGGATCAAGTTCCAACACTGTTTGGACTTGGTCAACATTTCTCGGAACTGAGCACCTTCAGGTGCATGGTAGTGTTGATTGATTACTATGTTGGATAGAGAATCCTCGCCAAGGAGGAGATTTGTTAAAGATTGGCTCAGATTTTCTTTGCCAACAATGGCTGCTAATTGAAAACAAATAAAAAAGCTAGAGATTCAGCCGAGCTACTCATGGTAGGGTAGCTAATCTTGTTGGTGGTTGCCTTTAATGTTGTCGGTGGCTTGGCTTTCCCATTGCATCTATAAATGGGTAGTGCTAGTGTCTTCTCTTCCTTCATTGTTGTAATTTTGCATTTCTGTCCATATAGTAAATCCGTTACTCGTGGACGTAGGCGATTTGCCGAACCACGTAAATCTTTGAATGTTCTTGCTTGTGTGCTTGTGTGTGATTGTTTTCTGCCTCCCAGGCACAACAATCTCTTTGTGAACAAAATTTATGGCCAAATTCCGGCATGCATGTTGAGCACAAGTGTAGAAACTCTAGAGATTATACGTTTTCAAAGAAACTATCTAACAAGCTTTAAGCAACATCTAGATATCCTTCCATGGGATAATTTAATTATTTTGCACCTTTCTTATAACATAATGAAAGGACCACTACTAATTCCACCACTATCCATCCAATCCTATCTTGTCACATACAACGAATTAACAAGAGAACTTCCACCATTGATCTGTCAATTGAGATCTCCTTACACACTTGATTTGTCTAATAACAATTTGACTGGAACTATTTCGCCATGTTTGAGTAACTTAAGTGATTCTCTGTTAGTTCTAGATCTCAAAGACAACAACTTTCAAGGTCCCATTCCTCACTCATACAAGAAAGGAAACAAATTGAAAATGATTGACTTTAGTGGTAATAAATTACAGGGGAAGGTGCCAAGATCATTAGTAAGTTGTACTGAGCTTGGGATTCTTGATCTCTCACATAATTTGACTGAAGATACATTTCCTTTTTGGTTAGGAGATCTTACAAAGTTGCAGGTTCTTATCTTGCGATCCAACAAATTCTATGGTGCAATTGAGAGTCCTAAAATCAAGCTAGGGTTTCCAAATTTGCGCATCATTGACCTCTCTCATAATGGTTTTATAGGGAATTTGCTAGCAAAATACTTTCAAAATTTGATTGCAAGATCATTAGCAAGTTGTACTGAGCTTGGGATTCTTGATCTCTCACATGATTTGACTGAAGATACATTTCCTTTTTGGTTAGGAGATATTACAAAGTTGCAGGTTCTTATCTTGCGATCCAACAAATTCTATGGTGCAATTGAGAGTCCTAAAATCAAGTTAGAGTTTCCGAATTTGCGCATCATTGACCTCTCTCATAATGGTTTTATAGGGAATTTGCTAGCAAAATACTTTCAAAATTTGATTGCAATGAAATTTTTTGATGTCAACAAGGCTACATATATGTACGCACCCATAGAAATTCCCCTAAATATCAGTCTTCCATGGATATCTATATATTACTTCAACATGAATATTACAAACAAAGGTGTAAATACAGACTACAAGTGGATCCTAAATATCTTCACTGCCATTGATCTTTCAAGAAACAAATTTGAAGGGGAGATTCCAAAATTTTTTGGAAACCTCAAGGGGTTCAAGTTCTCAACCGTTCCAACAATGACCTTAGTGGTAGAATCCCATCATGCTTGGGAAACCTAACAAACCTTGAATCTTTGGACCTTTCTCAAAACAATCTCTCAAGAGAAATCCCTCAGCAACTATCACTTCTCACTTTCCTTGAATTTTTAAATGTGTCAAATAATAATCTCACTGGACCCAGATTTATGTGGGCAAGAAAGGAGTTGGATGAGGAAGGAATCAAATTTATTTGGGAACTTAGGATTTTTAGGAATTAATATGGTATTAGGTTCTGATGCTTTAATAATAAAGTTTTTTTTATCCAAAAAAAAAAAATCGTATTAGGTTATTATTAAAGATTGTATTAATATTTGGTTGCCTATGTATCAATATTTATTTTCCTATTTGATTACGTCTCTTTGTCTTATAAATCAAGAGTGAGGCCACTTTCTCCTTATCTTTTCTGTGTAGTTAAATGAATAGCTATGTTAGTTTGTTTCTTGACAACTTTGAAGGACAATATTTCTTTGTACGTTTTCTATAGGGATTATTAAGAAATCGAGAGATTGTTGAACGAAGACAAGTTTTGTGCATGTTAGCATGGCATGGAGTAGGCATGTTCTTTGAGCTATGATTAGTTTCCATATGGCTTCAAGGTTGTGTAATTTGAACATTTTGGGTATATATCTGTAGAACATTTTTCAAAATTATGATTGTCTGCATCGTAATCTTTCACCCAAGTTATTTTCCAAACAGTAGAATTATCCATGATTACAAAACACGCTTTAGCAGGAAATAATTGCACAACAGTAGAGAATTACAAACATAAATGAATATAATTTACTCATTTTATCTTGTTTTCCAATCAACACATTATACATCAGAAATGTTGGGTATACCTCTTTATTGATTTATTAAAATATTTAGTTTGGTTTGGGGTTGGTTATAATATATTTTTAATATATTATACCCAACTTTTGGAGGCCCAATGATTATTTAATAATCTGTTTGGTAACAACTAGGGTTTTGATAATAAAGTTCAAGAACCAACAATATATATATATTGTTTATGTTTCCGAGAGGCTGTGCTAGAACAATTGGAAATTCAATTCGATTGAATCAAGCTTTTTCGATGAGTGCTGCGGTAGTGATATCTTGACAGAGGCTTGGGAGTTTTGTCTATGTTTAGTTATTCGGCTAATTTGGGTCTATAGTTTTGGGTCTTCTTCAACTCTAATTTCAAAGACTTTTGTTCATCTATTTGGTGAGGTCTTTTCTCATGTTTATTTGTAATTATTTGGAATTCACCTAAGAGTGGTTTTGTGAGACCATTCGTGTCACGTTTGTAATCGTTTGGAAACTATTGGTTGATAATGGAATCGGATTTCGATCTCGTGGACGTACCTTACATTGAGGGAACCACATAAAATTATTCTGTCATTGTTGATTTGATTTGATTTTTCCGCATTAGTTTTCATTCCCATTGCTTGATTTACTTGTGAGAAATCGTCGATTTTCCTTAACATCTGGTATTAGAGCTTACGGTTTATTTGGGTTTATTTATTTATATAAATTAATATATGGGAATGTGGGTCATACGTCTAGCTTCAATGGAAGCAATTAGGTAACTTGAAAAATTAAAATGGAGGACCTATTATTTTGTAAAGATTTGTATGGGCCTATTGAGGGTGATAGTGGCAAACCCGATGGTATGAAAGATGATGAATGGAATAGGCTTAATCGAAAAGTCGTTGGTGTTATCTGTCCATGGATTGATGACAGTGTGTTTCATCATGTTACTACTGAAACTTCGGCACATAATTTATGGAAAAAATTAGAAAGTCTTTATGATAGAAAACCAACCACAATAAAGCTTTTTTGTTTCGTAAGTTGGTTAATTTAAAATATAAAGATGGCAGCCTTATTATAGAACATTTGAATGAAATAAAGAGTATTGTTAACCAACTTGCTTCTATGAAAATTGTTTTGATGATGAGTTGCAGGCTTTGATGCTACCTAGTTCTTTGCTCGAAAGTTAGGAGACTTTTGTTGTGAAAGTTAGTAATTCGGCGCCCGATGGAGTTATCACAATAAGCCAAGTCACAAGTAACTTGTTAAACGAAGAAACTAGAAGAAAATCAACGGGTTTCTCTCATTCAGAAGCATTTGTTATGAGGGCCAAAGAAAAACAAGGGGGAGAAGTAAGACTCCTAATGGTCGTGATCAAAGTCGTGACAAATCAAGAAATGATTCTTTTTCAAAGAAAGACAACGCGTGCTATTATTTCCATGAGAAAAAAGGGCATATGAAGCGGGAATGCCAAAAGCTCAAGAACAAGGAGAAAAGGCGTGACAAAAGTGTGGATAAGAAGTAAGAAGACACAACGGCAGTTACTACCGATGATCTCATGGTCGTTTGTGAAGATAATTGTATTAATTTTGTAGGCCAAGAGAGCAATTGGGTGATTGATTCTAGTGCTTCTTTTCATGTGACTTCTTGAGTTGATTTCTTCACTACCTACACTAAAGGAGATTATGGTTCTGTTCAAATGGGTAATGAAGGTTTGTCCAAGATTATTGGCATGGGTAATGTTTACTTGGAAACAAATTTAGACTACAAGTTGTTACTTAAAGATGTGAGGCATGTTCCCGACATTCGCCTCGATTTGATCTCTACCAAGAAGCTAGATGATAAAAGCTCCAACAACAAATTTGGTGATGGAATATAGAAGCTCACAAAGGGTTCTTTGGTGGTAGCTAAGTGCAAGAAGACTCATACACTTTATTCGATGCAAGGAAAAATTTGTAAAGGTGTTGTCAATGCACTTGAAGATGATACTTCTACCGAATTGTGACACAAGTGGCTTGGCCATATAAGTGAAAAGGGGCTACAAGTTTTGTTCAAAAAAGAGCTTATACCCAATTTGAAAGATACGCATCTTAAAACTTGTGTTTATTGTTTGGCGGGTAAACAGCATAGAGTTTATTTTCATAAAAATATTGCTTCTAGAAAAGAAAATGTTTTGGAGTTGATTTATTCAGATGTTTGTGGTCCTTTGAAAGTTAGAATACATAGTGGTGCACTTTATTTTGTTACTTTCATTGATGATTATTCAAGGAAAGTTTGGACTTTTATACTAAAAACTAAATATCAAATTCTAGATGTATTTAAGCATTTTCAGGCCATGGTTGAAAAAGAAACAGCACATAAATTGAAGTGCATCCGAACAGACAATGGTGGTGAATACATTGGGCCATTTGATGAGTATTGTCGCAGCCAAGGTATTCGGTACCAAAAGATAATTAAGAAGACTCCTCAACAAAATGGCGTTGCTGAGAGAATGAACCGTACCATTATGGAAAGAACAAGATGTCTGCTTTCACATGCTAAATTGCCAAGATCCTTTTGGGGTGATGTAATGAGGATAGTGGTTAACGTGATTAATTTGTCTCATTTCTATCCTTTGAATGGTGATGTTCTAGAAAGAGTTTGGACCAGCAAAGATGTGTTTTATGAGCATTTGAGAGTGTTTGGTTGCCGAGCCTTTATTTACATTTCCAAGAATAAGAGCTCCAAGCTTGATAGTAAGTCAAGACAATGCATTTTGCTTGGTTGTGGGCATGATGAATTTGGTTATAAATTGTGGGATCTGATTGACAAGAAAGTCATTCGAAGTCGTGATGTTGTGTTTCTTAAAGACCAAACAATTGAAGACTTTGGCAAAGGTGATCAACAGGAGCCAAAAACTAGTGATCTCATTGACATGGATCCATCTCCTTCATCTCCAGTTGATGATGAAAATGGGGGAGATGTGCAGCCACCTATTGAAGATGTAGAGGATAATACTAATCCTACTGAACTTGAGCCGGAAATTGAAGAAGAGCATCGAACTCATAAACCGCCACCATAACTTGAGTTGAGGAAATCTACAAGGGACCGACAACCTTCAAGAAAGTATCCTTCCAATAAATTTGTGTTCATTTCCGATCAAGGAGAGCCTGAGAGCTACCAAGAAGCAATTGAGCATGCAAAGAAAGATGATTGGAAAAATGCCATGGAAGAGGAGATGAATTCTTTACTTGAAAATCACACTTATGATTTAGTGAAGTTCCCTAAGGGAAGGAAAATTCAAAAAAAATAAGTGGGTTTTCAAATTGAAGAATGATAGAAAGCATCTGAGGTACAAGGCACGTCTTGTTGTGAAAGGCTTCGGGCAAAAGAAAGGCATTGATTTTGATGAGATTTTCTCGTCGGTTGTGAAGATGTCTTCTATTCAGGTTGTACTTGGCATGGCCACAAGTATGAACCTTGAAGTTGAGCAACTTGATATGAAAACCGCATTTCTTCATGGTGACCTTGAAGAAGAAATTTACATGGAGCAACAGGAAGGCTTTGTGGAAAAAGAGAAAGAGAAATTTGTTTGCAAATTGAATAAAAGTTTATATGGCCTCAAGCAAGCCCCGCGGCAATGGTACAAAAAAATTGACTCTTTCATGATGAATAATGGTTTTTCTAAAACCACTTCGGGCCATTGTGCGTTTATGAAAACTTTTCCGGATGGTAAATTTATTATTCTTTTGCTTTATGTTGATGACATGTTAATTGTGGGTCAAGATTAGGTTGTCTCAAGAAAGCTACATTGAAAACGTTCTTGAGAGGTTCAACATGGATAAAGCAAAGTCGCTTGGTTATCCACTTATGAGTCACTTCAAGCTTAGTTCAAATCAATGTCCTACAAGTGAGAAAGACAAGGAAGAGATGCAGAAAATTCCTTATGCTTCAGCGATTGGTTCCTTGATATACGCCATGGTTTGTACAAGGCCAGATATTGCTCACGCCGTTGGTGTAGTGAGTCGTTTTCTCCCTAATCCAGGTAAAGAACATTGGGCAGCGATAAAATGGATTCTAAAATATCTTCGAGGGACTTTGAAGGTGTGTTTGTGTTTTGAGGATGGTAAACCGATGCTTGATGGGTTCACAAATTCTGATATAGCTAGTGATGTTGATTCTAGAAAATCTACTTCGGGGTATTTGATGACTTTTGCAGGCGAGTTATGGCATGGCAATCTAAATTACAAAAATGTGTTTCTCTCTCAACTACCGAAGTTGAATTTATTGCCATTACTAAAGCTTGCAAAGAAGAGTTATGGTTGAAATTTTTTTGCAATGTTTGAAGCAAGAAAAGTATGTGCTTTATTGTGATAGTGAAAGTGTTATTCATTTGAGTAAAAATTTTACTTTTCATTCGAGATTGAAATACATTGATGGAAGATACCATTGGATTCGTGATGTGTTAGATTCGAAATTGTTGCAACTCGAAAAGGTACATATGAATGATAATATTTCAGATATGTTGACTAAGACTTCGTTAAGGGACAAACTTTTGAAGTGTCAAACTTTGGCGGATATAGTTGATGTCTCCACTAAGTCGGTAGGGGGAGAATTGTTGAGTATACTTCCTTATTAGAGTATGGAATCCAATTGATTTATTAAAACATTTAGTTTGGTTTGGGGTTGGTTATAATATATTTTTTAATATATTATGCCCAACTTTGGGAGGCCAAATGATTATTTAATAATCTGTTTGGTAACAAGTAGGGTTTTGATAATAAAGTTCAAGAACCAACAATATATATATATATATTGTTTATGTTTTCGAGAGGCTATGGTAGAACAATTGGAAATTCAATCACTACAACAAAAAAGAGTTTTTACAACGCGCAATGTACGCCGTAAAAACCCTTCTATGACGTACGGGCGCACATCATATTATGACCAGTCATGAAAAGCCATTCACTTTCAATGTACGCTGTTAAAAACTATTTAACAGAAAATTTTGTGCGTCATTACTTTTTCTACGACATACTATAGTACGCCGTTAAAAATTATTTAATGACAGATTTTGTGCATCGTTGTTACTTTTTCTACGACTACTTTTACACGCCGTTAATTGGTGAGACAAATAACGACATTGATTGCGCACCGTAAAATATGTAATACGACTTATTATGCCTATCGTAGAATATGTTTTTTTTTTTTTTTTTTAAATTCAACAAGTTCTATTTGACCAATTTTGTACAATATAACAAATATGATAAACAAGTATCACAAAACATCAATCAACCACCAAAATATTATTTGAAACATCAAAAAGAAACTATATCCATAAATTAGAAACATTCAACAATTGTCTATACATTTCAAACATTCGAAAACTATATCCTTAAGTTCTAAACTGTACAAAAAATTTAAACCATCCAAAACTATACATATCTAACTTTCTAAACATATTAACTATTAAGAGATTATCTAAAACTAACGACAACAGTTCCTATAGCAGTTGCAGCTGTAGCTGTAGCAAACCCACTTGCTCCTATCACAAGGACGAAGGTGCCAAATGTATGTGTTGAGACACCTAAACGCGCAACAATAGCTGAAGCAACTAACCCTGTTGCATTTCTTGTCTGCATGACAAAAGAAACTTCACAGAAGTACAAAAATCGAGAACTCAAGAACAAAAATATTTCTTGAGGTATTAAGAAATAATCAAGAAATTTTAAATCAACAAAACATTTTCAAAATTAATAAGATAATTCAATGGCTCCATAAAAGTAATGTCATTATGAAAATTAGCAAAAAATTCAATATCTCAATAGTTTCAACGTATATGCAAATAAAATCAACATAAAGCAAAACCTTTTTTTCCATGCCTCAAATGAAATTACCTCTTTTGTTGCAATGTTTCTAGAGGGAAATGAGTAGGAATCTTCAAACAAACTATTAAGTTTGTACAAGAAAATATAGTTTGCTACTAAATCCAAGCCATAAGAAGCTCAAAAGAAAAATTAAATTTAAAAAAAGAAAGAGATCAAATTAATCTATTTCAATGTAGCACCTACTCGGGACTTGTATAATTATGTTAAAGGATCTCTATGTATGAGGTTTAGGCTTGTATAGGTTTTATCCATTACCATTGTAAGTTCCAAAATAAGGAGTCCAAGTCAAATTAGAGTCTATATGTATAATGTTAGGACAGTTAATGAGACATGAGATTGTTTAATAATTGATCTAAGAGTTCTGAACTTGTGAATTAGGAATCTACGATAACGATCTTTAGTGCACAATTTGTCTATAACAAAGCATTATTTGGCACAAATTTTTTGTATTTTTCTCCTTTTCCCTGATATTAATAAAATTTCCTTCTTTGTTACTAATTAAAAAAATAAATTTTATTTATTTATCTAATTCCAACTTTAAAAAATAAAAATTGGGAAAAGAAGAACAGCCAAACAAGAATCAGATGACTTCGTAACAATTCACATTAACTAGACTATGGCATTCCGAGAATAGTTCTTTGTTAAATCAGCTAATGCAGCTAAACTTACAGGAAGTGTCTCCCATATTGCTTCACCACTCATGCTTTCATCATCTCTAGGCAATAGAGCCTTACACATTCTGTACAAGGAAGCACCTCAGTAATAGGAATGATCCATCATTAATTTACAAGATAGACAGTAACATGATTTCAACAATTTGAGAATAAAAATTAGTAAATTCATTGGTTTATCTAAATCAATTAACTGCTTATCAATTAATTAATAGTGCCAGTAATAATGGCAGTAACAACAGCATCTGCTATAGTAGTTTTTAGGCAATATTACATTTGAAATTCTAAGCACCTAAGAAATTGTTCCCAGAGAAATAGGCCAATTTTCAGCAAATTAATAGAAATTTTGAACAATGCCAAGTGATTAATTGATTATTCAATCAATTAACAAATCAACTAATCCATTTAGCAATTTAGCAATTGAACAATCTAATCTATCAATTTCACCAAATAAAGGACAATCAACCATGAGACAACATATTTGGTGTGGAAACTCTACGCAAACCCCATTCTATGAATTAATATGGGAGAATAATGGTTATGAATTAATGGTTATGAATCCAACACCCAAAATCAATCTACTATAAGGTAACAACAATAATGGTTATGAATTAATGCTAGAGAAACACCTAAAATTGTCCACTAGGATGGTTATTTCAAATGCCAGCAAAGGAAGGAAGACAATCTTCAAGTTTACAGCTGCAAAACCATTGACTGTACAAAATAACATAATTTACTATTCAAAAAAGACAGAGTTCTTATAAGAGGAATTCATGTTTTAGTCACAAACAAGCATAAAGCTTACAAATAAAAATTATTAGGACAAGGTGAAAAAGAAGTTGAACTCTGGAGTCTGGACCAACTTGCCAGAGTTAGGCACCCAAGTATCACTCATATGCAATGATGGAAAACAAAATAATTAGCTCATACAAAATAAAAGCACTATATTGTAATGCATCAAAGATTCAAAGATTCAACGCACCAAAACAATATTGAATAACAGTGATAGGGTGTTAATTCCCTACCATAGATGCTCTCAAGATATATACAGAGCAGTTCAAAAGCAATAAGCAATGGCATTGCAATGATGGTATGACATGGTGCCCACTGTGCAACAAAAAAAAAATGAAACCTTCATGATGCACATTCAACTATAAGCTGAGAAATTCTAACATCCAAAAAACTAAATACATATTTGTTAAGAATATTTCAAAAAAAGATATTGAGAGGCATGATGCATTACAGTGGGCACATGGAAGCAAAGGATTATTTTTGAATAGGAACCACTTACATTGACATTGTGGCAACATGGAAGCAGAGGATTGGGACAGGTAATGAAAACAGGGGAATTCAAAACTTCTTTCCATTTTCTACCCATTATTTTATAATTGTCTCTTTCCAAATCTGTCATTTTCAGTTTGTGACCTTTTCACTTCATTCCTTGCTCTCCATGTCTTAATAGGCTCCATAAAAGTAATGTCATCTCTTTCGGTGTATGTATATATAAACACTATACTATTATATCTATGCTTCTATCCTATCTATCTATGGTATGAACACTTTTGTCACAATTTTTCTCATTTCTAAACTGTTCTTCTATAACTGTAATTGTCAAATTCAAACAAACCTATGAATTCATTTAATATTTTATATATATGGGAAAACATCTAACCTAATACTGCACATTGAAGGCAAACTTAATACCAGTGTGAATGCACTTACATATCTATATGAAGTTTACTAATATTGGTTGATGTTGGCCTTTAAAGCAGGTTTGATATCATATTTGAAATAGATTCAGATAACAGACAATCAATCAGTAAAGAAACATAGATGGGTCATCAAAATCGCCATTATCCTCTGTTCCTGCTTTTTTTCTTGTTTTCACAGAACTCTCATGCTCATTCATGGAGTTGGTTCTCTCCATCCAAAGAGACTCTTATCGAGAACCTTTCAGAGAATGGAGCAATTTTCAATGACATAGTGGGCGACTTCTCCATGGAAAGTCTGAACAACCGAAAGGGAATCCAACTAGTTGAGAATGCTAGAAAAAAGATGGTTGCATCAAATTTGTGTTGGCAAAATGCTTACCAGAATCTTTTTGCTGGATGTTCGGAGATCCTAGCCAGTGAAGAGAAACGGTCTAGACTTGCTTGGCATCTCAGCAATTGCTTCCAGAAAGACTCTGGCAGGCCTCATTTTCCTCATTGCAACGCAAAATCTAGCATGCTAAAATGCCTCACAAAATTGGACGAGGATGCACGGAAGATCTATCTCGAGTTTTATCTGCCATCAATTACAGTAAAACATATACATATAATTTATGTATATCCAAGTTCATTGGTTTCAGTACAGTCACTGACTAGAATTTTGATTTCATGGTATTGAAGGACTGATGCATTCAAGCGTCAAACAGAGAGATTGGTGAATGAACTAAAAAGTTAGCCCAATTTGCAGAAGACAAATTAGTGACCATAGAAGAGAAAGCAGAGGGTCTGTTGCAGAATTTGCACCTTATACATGATTCTTTGGCTTCGATTGATGTTCAAACCCAACAAGTGGCGAAACTGACGTAGAATGTTGAAGATCAAGTCATGGTATTGAAGGACTGATGCATTCAAGTGTCAAACAGAGAGATTGGTGAATGAACTAAAAAATTAGCCCAATTTGCAGAAGACAAATTAGTGACCATAGAAGAGAAAGCAGAGGGTCTGTTGCAGAATTTGCACCTTATACATGATTCTTTGGCTTCGATTGATGTTCAAACCCAACAAGTGGCGAAACTGACGTAGAATGTTGAAGATCAAGTTAACCTCGTGTTAAGGGATTGAGAAGCAGTTTATGAGCAATGCAAGGAAATTGCAGCTTCTTAGTCAGAATTACAAGAAAAACAAGCAACGACGAAGGACAAGTTAGAAGAATCAATGGCAAAGCTGCATGAATCTTCCAATAAAGTTGGCGAAGAAATAAGTAACTTGAAGAATCAAGCTATTGAAATTGAGGAAGAGATCAGTAAAGTTGGAAATGCAATGTCTTCAAAAATGAACACTCTCCAACAAAGAGCCGATGATATTGGTAATATGGCTGGGATTTCGTTGGAGAAGCAAAAGCAAGTTCTAGATGGGCAATCATTGGCTTTTGAGGGTCTTAAGTCACTAACTAAATTTCAGTTGCAGGCTCTAGAAGAGAATAGGTTAAAAAATCAAAAAAATTCCATCAAGGTCCTCCCTATGAATATTTTATTTTCCTTTCGGTATTTACAGGGGTACTCTGCAAGAATTTGCTGAACTTGGGAATAGACAACAAGAGGAGCTTCTTAGAAGACAAGAACTGCTTCAACATGCCCATGATCATTTAAGTTCAAAAACAATATTGGCAGATCAGGTTGGTGTTTCTATAAACCATTCATTCTTACATTCAAATACCTAAATTACTAGTGCATATTACTTAAAAAATAGGTTTTTTTCTATTGAAACCTCCCTGTCTACTTACAGGAAGCTTTTGAATCAAAGCAAGCAAGCATGTTTGTGGCCTTAGATTTGCTCTTCGCCTTGCACAATGCCATGCTACTTGAATCCCAATTTATTAAAGCTCTCTTCATTTACTCTATCTCAGTCTTCATCCTCTACATGTTCACTAGTACAAAGCAAACCTATGCTGTGAAGAACTTGCAACAATAAGGTATGCGCCGGATGATATTGAACAACAGGCTTGGATAATAAGTGTGGTTAGGTCACTCGCTGTGGTTCTTGCATCAATCCAGCTTCTACATGCTATTTTTACATACAGGTATGTAGAATCAGATGTACTTTGGGTTATAAAGAATGCATTCACAGATCTTAATTCCATAATTATGGCTTGAATATTATGCAGGGATTATGAACTATTAAACTACCAAATGCTAGTAAAACTAAATGAGAATCTCACTGAACAGTTTTATGGCAAGCAAAGAAATAAAGAGGAGTTGTGGGATGTGGACATGGATAGTGAAATGAATTGGTCTTCTTGGGTTGACACTGAGTTACCAGAAGATCTAGACAATCTTGAAGACCTTGACTGCATACTTCCAGAGGAAGTTGAGGAGAATTCAGTTGCAACAACCATAATAACAAAAAAGTACAATCTCCGTAGTCAGCAATATCATCTGTAATCTTATTAGTAATTTCACTAATTTCCCTCAAAAGTCTTGACCTATTTTGTATCTATTTATCACTTGATCTCATTTGTATGCACCAGTAATTTAACATTTTATAAGTTCACATTAAAAATATTCATATTCTATACATGACACTATCCTTCACCAACACCACTATCATATTATATACATTATCACAAATTTCCAGCACAAAAAAGTACAATCTCCGTAGTCAGCAATATCATCTGTAATCTTATTAGTAATTTCACTAATTTCCCTCAAAAGTCTTGACCTATTTTGTATCTATTTATCACTTGATCTCATTTGTATGCACCAGTAATTTAACATTTTATAAGTTGACATTAAAAATATTCTGCTCATCTATTATCCTCTTTTTTAGTTATTTTTTTAATGCATGGGATTCTTGAAATCTAGGAAGAATATAACATTATTTTCTCAGTTAATTCATACTATCATGGATTATTACAGTTCTAGGGGTTGCCACAGCCAAACTAGGTCCATTAACTGGGATATCATTTCGTAACATACACAAGCATTCCAATTACATTTGAAGTCAAGAAAAGGGTACAAAGAATTTAATGATTTTCAATTCGTTTTCAAGTATAACACAAAAGGCAAGAAAACGGCACAATGTACTCAACTGCATTGATGAACATAACACCAATTAAAGCACATAAGAGAATATCAAACTTCAACAAGGATATACATATTTTTTCACATGGTAGTTGTGGCTAATTATCATATGCACTAGCATCATTTGTACCTCCTAAAAGGAACCTAGGTTCTTAAATTACATGCCTGATATATCATATGTCTTTTCCAAATTATATCTATAAAAGGAACCTAGGTTCTTAAATTACATATCTGATATATCATATGTCATTCACTTTCAATAATATGTTCCACAAGCCTTTCTTGCCTTTAACCAAAACCCAAGTTTTTTTTTCTTTGTTTTTGTTTTCTATGATTATTATTTATTACTTTTCTAAAGTTCTTAAGTTCCATGCAAATGACTTTTTTTTCTTTTTTGTATTCATATTGAAAAATCTTGGAGCATTCTTTGTATCACATAATTAGTATGAGATCCCGTAAGCCTCCAAAACTAGAGAAAAAGGCAAGTTGGGTTCCATGTGAGCAGAACTCATAGGCATGTTCTTTCCAAGAAAACAATCACCTTACCAAATAAAATTATAATAATTTTAACAACAACTAAAATAAACAATGTTTTTTTTAGGAAGGTAGGTCCGCAAATAATGTGGCTTGTAGTATATGCTTCTCAAATTCATTGTACTATGCTGAAAATTATTATGCTGCTGCATATGGAGAGGTTATAGTATCTTGGGCTATGCTCAAATATTATAATGCTGCTGCACATGATGGTCAACTAAGAAATGCAAAACAAACATGTAAAGATGTTCTTTTTCCCCTAATTTGATCGCAAATCTATGGAACACACCAAAAGCTTTTATCAACAAAACAATTTGCAAAGTCTTAAAAACTAGTGTTGGACTTATGCAATGCATTGGATAATTAATTTTAAGCAGCCATTTCTTGCTGAATATATATTATAATACATTTAAACCACTACATGACAAATTTATTTTGTAATTCCAACAAACACACCATTCAGTCAATTAAACAAACACATAAAGTGCACAGTTAAGACTAGTACCAGTAACCCAAGAAACCCACATTGAAGATGATTATATCATACTTACATTTGAACAGAAATAGAGAGAAAAATTAGGGCAAAAATGATCTGTGTCAGGTCTCTGTTCAAGAAAATGTTGAAAAGGATGCCAAGGCTAAGAGCAAAAGGAGGAAAACACTTCAAGCCAAAGACCAAGAACCTCCTTCACAAAAGAGATGGTCGAAGAGTGTGTCTGAAAAAATTCAGATTTATGAGAGAGATCAAGAGAACAATTGCGTAGACTCTAAAAGGTCTTACCCAATGCACAATTGCTTTGACTTAGCATCTGAAATTGCTAATTCTAAATCAGTAAAAGATGTGTTTGGTTGGGAGGGTTTACATAGTCATGTCAAAATTCGATGCAATGAAAATAGGACTGGTGATGGAAAGGTTATTCGGAGCAAGCAAAAAAAATAAGAGGAC
Organism: Camellia sinensis; assembly: GCF_004153795.1. Lineage (NCBI taxonomy): Eukaryota > Viridiplantae > Streptophyta > Magnoliopsida > Ericales > Theaceae > Camellia > Camellia sinensis. Next base: position 107,506 of record NW_021025440.1, on the reverse strand, counting down.
TCGGTTTGAAGAAAGCAATCAGAAATCTACTTTTTGTTTAAAGGAAAGTAATATTCTTGAAGATGCTCGGGATAATTTAATACCTCTGCAAGAGGGCATGCAAGTCAAGACCGGGTTATAAGGCACGATGAAGAACACGATCAAGTTGGAGTGGGAATTTCTCCCTTCAGATCTGCTATGGATGCATCCACAGGAGAATGCATACATCCTAGTGTTTTTAGCAACAAAGCTGCACATGGAAAGGCTGTTGTGAGTGAGTTACAAACCAATATGGTTCTTGTCGAAGGTGAATGTTCAGCAACTCATCAAGATGTAAATTTTAGGAGCACTAAAACTGATATAGTACCTGCTAAAACAACACAAAAGAGAATATCGGGAAGAGGACTTCATGTTTCTGTTAATTTTCGCATGGATTCAGAGAGAAGTGATAGAGAATCAACTTTGCAGAACCACAAAGAAGAGATATCTCAAATTGCGCAATCAGCCCGTTCGAGATCGCCATTCTGACGAGTCCGACGGTAGTCCTTTGTAGACAAAGGTTCTGAAATAGTTGAGGGGAGTGTAGGATTTGGATTCGGCCTTCATCATCGTCATCATCAAAGAGAGAGAGACATTGAAACCCTTGTGATGTTCCATTTTGATTAAAAGGCAGCAAAATAGTTATTTTGGGGGAAAAAAATTTTGGCGCTTCAAATTTCATTTTGGCGCATTTTTTTTTTTTTTATCATACAATTCATGATATGTATTGTGCATCATAAAAATGTAATATTTTTAACGATGGATAATATGTGCGTCGTAAAAAGTGTAATATTTTTAACGACGAGCGTTATGTGTGCTGTGAAAAGTATTCACTTTTTACGACTGGCGTATGTGCGTCATGTATAATTGATGTATTAACGGCACGCCATATGCACGTCGTAGAAAGTTTTATTATTTACGACATGCATTGCAAGCCGTAAAAAAATCATCGTTATTATCATTCACGGTCTACACAATAGACACGCCATGGTTGAAAAAATATTTATGGCGTGTAAAAAAAGCAAGTTGTATAAGTGAGAAACTACGACGTGCATTTATTGTATGTCGTTAATGTAGTGCCGTAAAAAGTCAGTTTTGTTGTAGTGAATTCAGTGGAATCAAACTATTCGATGAGTGCTACGGCAGTGATATCTTGACAGAGGCTTGGGAGTTTTGTCTATGTTCAGTTATTCGGCTGATTTGGGTCTTTAATTTTGGGTCTTCTTCAACTCTAATTTCGAAGACTATTGTTCATCTATTTGGTGAGATCTTTCCTTTCGTTTATTTGTGATTATTTAGAATTCACCTAAGGGTGATTTTGTGAGACTATTTGTGTCTCGTTTATAATCATTTGGAAACTATTGCTTAATAGTGGAATTGGATTTTGATCTTCTAGACGTACCATTCGTATCTCGCTTGTACGTGTCTCATTTGTAATTATTTGAAAACTATTAGTTGATAGTGGAATCGGATTTCGATTCTCTGGACGTACCTCATATTAAGGGAACCACGTAAAATTCTTGTGTCGTTGATTTGATTTTTCCGCTCCCATTGCTTAATTTACTTGTGGAAAATCATCGATTTTCCTTAAGAAGAAGGACGCAGTACATGAGAATCTATAATTATGGACAATTTGTGAAAAGGAAATCATCTACACGAACCTACCATTTATTCTGTTTGTAAGCTGTTCCTCCTTTCTTGTAGTTGATCCCCTGATCCAGCAACAACTCTGTAAAAGTAGTCAACCCAAATGAGATATAAAAAATGTAAGGTGTTATGAGTAGAATATCAGTGCCCCACTTGACCTTATCTTTACATACACAGGGTCCTTTAAAATGAATAAGAACTTTTATGTAATCATTCATGCATATCATATATCCACTCAATTATGATAGCAATATTGCGATCAGGAGAGAGAGAATTAAAAATATGCAAGGTTGATGTTGATATTATCGGTAGTTCATGCCATTACCATGAATCTAAAAAAAACATACTATGACAATTAAGTTGTCAAATTCTGAAGTACAAGTGAAGGATAATCAACTTGCCTCTTTCTCTTTGGCCTTGACGCTTCCATGTCGGCAACTGCGTCAGGAGAATTGGGATTAGCTTTCCTGAGTCCATTAGCTCCTTCTAATGCAACTAAGCTCTCTATGTAAGTACAAACATAAACCGAGTGATAACAGCCATGGACTTCGCGATGCTTGATCTGTTGGCTTTGGGAATCATATGAAACCAACTCATTCTCTTCATCTCCAATCATTAGCACATCACCATATATTCTTCCTAAAACCCGCTACTCTAGAAAATTCTTCCTCCAGAATTATTGTGAATTGTTTAGTCCATGACTCCACGACAACGTATTCTTCCACTACCCATATGTGGAACGTCTTACCGTTTATATTTTGTTCACAGTCGATTATTGCAAGTGAATCACCCAATGCCAGGTCCCTAAACATCTCATCACCCATATCAAAAACCACAACCATCAAAATCCAATGAGCAGCCCCATTCACAAACACAATAAAATGTATCATAACAAAAATGAGCAACACAAATGGATGCTAATGATTTCTGGGAGTCGTGAAATGGGGATTGAAGAAGCTCCACATACTCATGAAATGTACTTGACCAGAAATTGGGTAGGTAATAAAGGAGTACCATGACTTGGAGACTGACCTGGATCCTAGGAAGCATGGATACAGATACGGGATACGGATACGGCGATACGACAAAATTTGAAAAACTAGGATACGGGTACGGCGGGGATACGTTCGTAAAATATATTATTTTAACAATTTTTAGTAATGCAATATGCATAAAAATAAAACCTAAAGCAAAAGACAACTTGATAAAGAAGAAAGATTCCTATAAAACTAAGAGTCTTCAAGGTCAATAGCTTCAACTTGTTCCCTTTCATCAGTGAATATCACAAGACTTTAGCTAAAGCCAAAAAACCATTCTTAAATAAAAATTTCAGCAAATATACTTTTTTAAGTCATCAATGATAGCCTAGGAAGCACGGATACGGATATGGTGATATGGGGATGTGGATATGGCGATATGTCAAAACTTGAAAAAGTATGATACGGGTACAGCGGGGATACATTCATAAAAAAAAATTTATAATTTTAAAAAAATTTAAAATTTAAAATTTGTAATTTCAAACATTCATAAAACATCCAAAACTAAAAGCAAAAGCAAATACAAATTAAACATCATCCTTACATGCCAACATCAAAAAAAGAATGAGAGCAGAGAGAAGAAGCGTGAGAGAGTGAGAAAGCGAGAGAGAAGTGAGAGAGATAAGAAGGATACATCAATTTGACAAATTCTATTACTTTAACTCTCACTATATTCCTTTTATCAAAGAACTAAACAAAATATTATAAGTAATATGTAATTTCGAGTATCCGATACTTCAAAATTAAGTATCCGATACTTCAAAATTAATAAAAAATTAATTAAGAAGTATCCGATACTTTTAAGAAGTATCCGATACGTATTCGCGAGTATCCGAGGAGTATCGGTATCCGATAAGTATCCGATACGGATACGTCACCCTTTTTGAAGTATCCGTGCTTCATAGCCTGGATCGAAGCAGAGACTTCACGTGCAGTCTTCCGTTTCTCTTCTAAGCTTCTTGCACAGTTGTGAGAAGATTGAGACCTAACAATGTTTGGTTTAACTTTAAGAATTTGTTTTCTGAATTAATTTTTTTTTAAAATTAATTTGATAACAATAAATAATAAAAATATATTTTAAAACTTTTGAAAATTATTTATATCCTCTAAAAAATTAAAATTATATAAAAAAATTATATGTATTTTTTAAAATATTTTTTTAATAAAACAACATATTTTGAAAATAAACTAAATAGAGTTAAATAGTTTGTTGTTCATGTATTTTTTTTATTTATTTTTTTTTGGTCTCATCTTAAATTGTCACTCAGATTTTATTACCAGCAAATAATAGAGATTTGCAATTTTAAACTTACTAGTAAATAGTCAATGAGGGGTGTAAATTTGGTCCGGCCCAGCCCATGTCGGGCCTTCTGGACTCCAGTCAAAATTCGGGTCAGACCGGACCACGGGCAAAAAAAAAAAAAAATTAAGCCCAGACCCAGGAGTATTCAGGTCTTAGGTGGGCCGGGCCTCGGGACAGTCCGGTGGGCTTGGCCTCGGGCTTGGGTGGGCCTGAACTTTTTTTTTTGTTTTTTTAAAATTTTTTTACCAAAATTTTATTATTTTCAACCAAAAAAGACACTGGGCCTTTGGGCGTGCCGGGCTTTTAGTGGGCCTTAAGCAGGCCATGGGCCGGGTCGGGACGGGTCGGGCTGGGCTTCAAAATGATGACCCAGGGGCTTGGACTGGGCTTGGACCCGAGTCGGGCCCAAACAGGCTAGGCCCACCCTGAATCGCAGGCGGGGTTTGGACCACCCACGAGCTGCAGACTGTGTTTACACTCGTGCCGTTCATGTTGTCTACTAGCCTTTTGAGTTAAAATTAGATAACAGTAAATTTTTTCATTCAAGTTAGAGGTAATTACATATGAATGATTTTAAATTTCTTTGACTTTATCTCACAATATAAATGAGAAAGTTGTGAATATATTATTTTTTAGAGATTTTTATTGATAAATCCATTCTAGAATTGTTATAACCCATTAGGTCCACTAAAGAATATTATAACCTAATTAGTCCCATAAACTTTTCTGGATATTCCATAAGGTCCATTTTTCTAATTTAATATAATTTCTTGGACTATTTTGCCCCTGTATATATATATGTACAGTGTTAATACGTAATAGGTGCCTGTTTCTTTGTTCATGCAGTTTGGCAGTTTCTATTTTACGCTTTTCATCATCAATCCAATTCCGAGAGATACGTTTATGTTTTACATGCTCGTTGCAAGGATTGGTTGTGCCAGGGTTTCATCCTTGCTGTTGGAGTCTGGTTCTGTGGTTTGCGAGTGAAGACGACGAAGAGGAGGGTGTTCGGTTGTTACATTTGCCGGATTATAACTAGTTCAAATCAGTTTTTTTCAACTTTCTGTACGATTGTAAGATTGCATGATCAAGGTTAGTATCAATTTGGTTATGAATACATGTTCAGTTTATGGTTTCATTCGTATAATGGATCAGATGCTATGTTTTTGGATTTATATGGATTGAATGCTCTGTTTTTTCAATTATATGCATTTTACGTGGTTATGTGGAGGGGAGTTCATTCGTATTATGTGAAGATTGTGTAGTTCTCATTTGACTTCGATGCATGCGTAATGAGGCTCTGTGTGGATGATTTGATTATCAGTATATACATCAATGTGAATCTGTACATTTTGTGAATGTGGAATATGTGAAGAATGTGGATGTTCTCATTTTAAATTGATGTTTGCTTAATGAGGCTCTGTGAAGATTGTCAATATTATGTGAAGATTGTTAATGTTCTCATTTTACTTTGATGCTTGCTTAATGTTAACATCTTGTTAATATCAATGTGAATGTTTACATCATCATAAACTGATGTGAATGTTCACATCATTATACACTGATGTGAATGTTTACATCATCATACACTGATGTGAATGTTCACATCATTATGCACTGATGTGAATGTTTACATCATCATACACTGATGTGAATGTTCACATCATTATGCACTGATGTGAATGTTTACATCATCATACACTGATGTGAATGTTCACATCATTATATTATGTGAAGATTGTTGATGTTGTCATTGGACTTTGATGTTTGCTTAATGTTGACATCTTGATAATATTAATGTGAATGTTCACATCTTCATATTGTGAATTATGGATTTAGCACTTGAACTGTACACGTAGTCATCTATTTTTTGCACAATGTGAATTTTCATATCGATTTTCATTACTGTTCATTGTTGTGTTTTTGTGTTTTTACAGGAGATGGATACCTTTATGCTATTGGTGTGTACATATGGTTGTAGTACAACTGTAATAAATGTTGCCCGTGCAATGTGTTATTCTCGTTTGGTGGAGTGTTTGTGTGAGAAATGGGATGAGTTGTCTGCTGGTTCTATTTCATTGTTCTGTAAACTACCTGGGATTAATAAGTGTCATTTGGACAATGAGGAAGAATTTCAGAACATGGTACTGCTTGCTAAATCAATGGGGGTACAACATGTAGAAGTTGTGGTTGAGTTGAAGGGTGATATTGGTCAGTCAAGTAGTTTGGGATTGCTGCGTGTGGGGGTTGAGGATGAAATTGATGCACTACGGAGATTTTGCCATCATAAGGAGAAGGTGTTGTTGTCAGCCCCTTGGGCAAATGGTATTACGCATGTAGGACAACGGTTTGTTGGAGGTGCACAAGAATTTCGTGACGTTTTATGTAAGTATGCCATCCAATGTGGGTTTAAGTTCACATACGTGAAGAACGAGACAACAAGAGTTACTGCTGTGTGTGCGATGCGGGAGGAGAGGAGGTGCTTGTGGGCTATACATTGTAGAGCACAACGAGCAAATGATTTTTTCTACATCAAGAGGTTTAATGATGTGCATACTTGTGGTACGGATGTTCGAACATCGAAGAATCCGCAAGTTAGTTCGGATTTGGTGTCGAGTACCATATCTGAAATTGTGAGGGACAAGCCGTTGACTCGGCCGTGTGAAGTGGTGACTATTTTGAAGAGGGATTATGGGCTAGATGTGAGTTACCATGTCGTATGGTTGGGTGTGGAGAAAGCAAAGGCTGGTATCCATGGAGATCACTCGTTATCGTTTGACCAGTTGCGGTGGTATTCGAATGCTGTGATGCGGTATAATCCGGGGAGTTATTCAATATTGACTATGATGCGAGTAGTCAACAGTTTTGTCGCTTCTTTGTGTCATTCGCTGCGTGTATTTCTGGGTTCAATGCTTGTCGGCCTTTATTATTCCTGGATGGAACATTCCTCAAAGGAAAGTACAAAGGTCAGCTACTTGCGGCAACGACGAAAGACGGGAACAATGGTTAGAAGTTTTTTTTACCTGTCTATTCATGTCAATATTCACTCTAAGCAGCGTAATCTGGACGAAAGAGTGATTGCTAAATTATAAGTAATGTGAACATTGACATTAGTATGCACTGATGTGAATGTTCACATTATTCCTGGATGGAACATTCCTCAAAGGAAAGTACAAAGGTCAGCTACTTGCGGCAACGGCGAAAGACGGGAACAATGGTTAGAAGTTTTTTTTACCTGTGTATTCATGTCAATATTCACTCTGAGCAGTGTAGTCTGGACGAAAGAGTGATTGCTAAATTATAAGTAATGTGAACATTGACATTAGTATGCACTGATGTGAATGTTCACATCTTTGTATGCTACTGACAGAAATGTGAACATTTACATTATTACAGACTGATGTGAATGTTCACATCAGTGTATACTAATGTTAGTTGATCTATTAATGAACAGTACTGTGAATGTGTAACATTGTCAGTGACTCAACAATCAACAATGAATTATTAATGGTCGTTAATGTGAATGTTCACATCGTTGATGTTTATGAACCTGAATCCGAAAACAGCAATAGTAAAGAGGGCAATGTACATATGAACATTCACATGACCTGTTTCGTTTATACTGTTTTTCTATTCACTTTGGAATATTGTGAACAGTTGTGTATTGGTGTTTGTTGTGTTGTAGGTCTGTTTCCTGTTGCATTTGCAATTGTTGATTTGGAGACCACAGCTAATTGGTCGTGGTTCTTGCATGAACTTGGGAAGGTTGTTGATGGGAAGTGCCATATAACTTTTATTTCAGATCGTAATCTTGGTCTGTTAGAAGCTATGCCAAAGGTGTTCCCATCGGCTCATCACGGTTATTGCTTACAACACTTGAAGAGCAATTTAAGAGACCGGATGAAAGGAATTGATAATGGATTCAGGGATCACCTAGTAAGGAGTTTGGGTGACTGTGCCTACGAGCCAACTGTGGTAGGGTTCCATGAAAAGCTTGCAAAATTAAAAGAGGAGGGTAAACAACGAGCTCATAATTTTTTCAAGGACTTAGCACCTGAGCACTGGGCAAATTCATACTTCAGGTAATAACAGTTTCCTAAGGTGTTCCATTTTTGAAGTTTAGAATGGTAGTGATGTGAATTTTCAGTTTATAATGGTGACAATCTTCGAATTGTGTTTCATCTTCAATGTAAATGATGTGAATGTTCACATCTGCTAATGATGACTGATGTCATGTTCACATCTGTTAATTTGTCAAATAGTCATGCAATGTATTACAGATTTGAATGTTGACACGTGTCATATTTTGTTGTTGTTGTTAACATTCACATCTGTCTATCATTTAAGTTGACAACGTAATGAGCATATAATGTGAACATTCACATTATATAAACCTGGTAGCAGATGTGAACATTCACATTATTATACCCTGATGTGAATGTTCACATCAGTGTACACTAATGGCAGTACTGTGAACGTTCACATCTGTCAACGTGAATGGTCAGGCCTGTTAAATTTCGTATTGTACAATGTTTGTGATATATTGTGCAGGGGCATGCGTTATGGGGAGATGACATCCAATGCGGCGGAGTCATTTAATAACTGGATTAAAGAAGCACGGAATCTTCCTATCACTCAAATGGTGGACAAAATTCGTACTTAGTTGATGCGGCAAATGTCTGCACGGCGTGACTAAGCAAACAAATGGAATGAGATTATTTGTCCGACATTCGAAACAAGGCTTATGGATTCGTTCAATGACAGCAAGTCTTGGCAAGTTAGCAAAGCCAACGAGGATGTGTTTGAAGTTCATTCGATACCATCGGTTACAGTTGATGTTGCGAGGCGTACATGTTCATGCTTCAAATGGCAAATCAACGGATTCCCGTGTGACCATGCTGTTATTGCCATTCAAAAGAGCCGCTACAATCTCAATGATTGTGTAGAACATTACTTTCATGTAGAGACATATCGTGCAGCCTATTCGGGAGCCATATTCCCTATACCATCGGTGGAGAAGCCGCCTTTTGATCCCACGGACTTCACTATATACCCGCCAACCGTGAAAAGACCACCCGGAAGGCCGAAGAAGAATAGGATCCCATCAAGGGGTGAGAAACTGAAGCAAATAAGGTACGGGAGATGTGATAAGTTGGGGAGCCATAATCGAAAATCATGCACGGAGCCGATATAAGATGTACCTTTTTTCATTTCAACATTGTATTTTACATTGGATTCTTATATTCATTTTTGAAATAAGATTGTGTTGTGTTGGCAAACATTGTGTTGCAATAAGATTACGTTGCGTTGGCAAACATAATAATGCATTAGTGTTTGATTTGTGTTTTATTTTTACTTTTTTAAGGTACCAATCTGACATTTATATTGGTTGTGTTTTGGATGAATGCATGCTGTTAACATTCACACTATGTGAATGTTCACATTGTTCAACTCTAACAATATTTAATTTTAAAATTTTAAATCACAATCAAAATATTTAAAATTGTAAAATTATTTCTATTTAATTATTTACTTTATTTTTATGTTTGGGTTCTCAGAGCATCTCCAATGGAGCTGCTATATCAGTTGTCAAAGCTAAAAAATGACAGAAATGGCAAAAATCAGTCTCCAATGGTCTGCTATTTCCCTTGCCAAAGATGGCAGATGCCATATGTGTTCTCAAATATGGCAAGTGAAATAGCAGATGCCAACATTGCCAGATCAGCAAAATCCAACAGAAATTGGCACCAAATTCAGTTGAGAAAACAACAGAATTAATCTAGTAGGGAAGCTATTTTCCAAAATCAGACCCAATTTTTACAATCAAGCAAATTTCACATGAAGACAGATCATGTATTTATATATATATGATCATTGGAGATGAAGACAGCTTGTATATATATATGATCAAAATCAAACCCAGTTGGGCTTTTTTTCATCAAAATTGATGAAAAATGAAATTTGAGATGATAAAGTAATTTTTAGATAAAAAATTTAATAAATGATCAGAGATGATCTAAGATTTGAGGCAATTTCTACCTACACTCTTTAAAATCTTGCAGTACTCACCATATAAATTGTAACACTTGCACTTGAAAAAGAAAGTCATTGTACAAATAAACATGGGGAGATATTTAATATGTGTATTAATGTTTTTTGTGATGGGATGTGTATTAATGTTTGAATACATAGATACCATTGTAATTGACCAGAATGCTCCTTGTGGTGAGAGCAATATCTATAAATAAACATATGAAATTTTATAAAATTAGATCTATTGACAAAATCTATAAAATAATATTTATTCATATCTATTATGTATCTATTTTTATATTTATAATTTAGGTTTCGTTTTGGGAACAGATTTTTTTAGTAATTTTTTGACTTTTTAACTAAATATGATGTAAAAAAATTAATATGTTTTGGATGAATTTTTGATTTTTTACAGTTGGGTCATGCACATTGAGATTGTATTTTTTTTTTTTTGGATACACATGACATGATTGTCAATGTTCACATCACAGAATGATCGTACACTTTCTTCTATTTTAAACCATACTACATGGATGGAATATTGCTTAAAGTGTTCATGTAACACAATATGACAGGTGTGATTATGATATTTCTTAACACAAGTCAATATTCACATCTAACAATTTGATGATGTGAATATTCACATCATAACTTCTGATTATGCGAATGGCAACAATGATGTCATGAATATATCACATCTTATGAGTTGATGATGCAAATGGTTACATTGATGTAAACATTGCTGTTAACAGTAACAACAATGTGAACATTCCCACCACAGAAATGTTTGAAAGTTTGAACAATGTGAACATTCACATAATGTGAATGTTAACAGCATGCATTCATCCAAAACACAACCAACATAAATGTTAGATTGGTACCTTAAAAAAGTAAAAAAAAAAACACAATCAAACACTAATGCATTATTATGTTTGCCAAGCGTAATCTTATTGCAACCCAATGTTTCCCAACACAACACAATCTTATTTCAAAAATGAATATAAGAATCCAATGTAAAATACAATGTTGAATGAAAAAAGGTACATCTATATTCGGCTCCGTGCATGATTTTCGATTATGGCTCCCAACTTATCATATCTCCCGCACCTTATTTGCTTCAGTTTCTCACCCTTGATGGGATCCTATTCTTCTTCGGCTTCCGGGTGGTCTTTTCACGGTAGGCGGGTATTAGTAAAGTCCGTGGGATCAAAAGGCGGCTTCTCCACCGATGGTATAGGGAATATGGCTCCCCAATAGGCTGCACGATATGCTCTACATGAAAGTAATGTTCTACACAATCATTGAGATTGTAGCGGCTCTTCTGAATGGCAATAACAGCATGGTCACACGGGAATCCGTTGATTTGCCATTTGAAGCATGGACATGTACGCCTCGCAACATCAACTGTAACCGATGGTATCGAATGAACTTCAAACACATCCTCGTTGGCTTTGCTAACTTGCAAGACTGCTTGCATTGAACGAATCCATAAGCCTGTTTCGAATGTCGGACAAATAATCTCATTCCATTTGTTTGCTTGGTCACGCTGTGCAGACATTTGCCGCATCAACTGGGTACGAATTTTCCACCATTTGAGTGATAGGAAGATACGTGCTTCTTTAATCCAGTTATTAAATGACTCCGCCGCATTGGATGTCATCTCCCATAACGCATGCCCTGCACAGTATATCACCAACATTGTACAATACGGAATTTAACAGGCCTGACCATTAATGTTGACAGATGTGAACGTTCACAGTACTGCCATTAGTATAACAATAATGTGAATTAATTATGTGAATGTTCACATCTGCTACCAGGTTCTAATAATGTGAATGTTCACATTATATGCTTATTACCTTGTCAACTTAAATGATAGACAGATGTGAATGTTAACAACAACAACAAAATATGACACGTTCAACATTCAAATCTGTAATACATTGCATGACTATTTGACAAATTAACAGATGTGAACATACATCAGTCATCATTAGCAGATGTGAACATTCACATCATTTACATTGAAGATGAAAACACAATTCGAAGATTGTCACCATTATAAACTGAAAATTCACATCACTACCATTCTAAACTTCAAAATGGAACACCTTAGGAAACTATTATTACCTGAAGTATGAATTTGCCCAGTGCTCAGGTGCTAAGTCCTTGAAAAAATTATGAGCTCGTGTTTACCCTCCTTTTTAATTTTGCAAGCTTTCATGGAACCCACCAAGTTGGCTCGTAGGCACAGTCACCCAATACTTACTAGGTGATCCCTGAATCCATTATCAATTCCTTTCATCCGGTCTCTAAATTGCTCTTCAAGTGTTAAGCAATAACCGTGATGAGCCGATGGGAACACTTTGGCATACTTCTAACAGACCAAGATTACGATCCGAAATAAAGTAATATGGCGCTTCCCATCAACAACCTTCCCAAGTTCATGCAAGAACCACGACCAATTAGCCGTGGTCTCCGAATCAACAATTGCAAATGCAACAGGAAAAGACCTACAACACAACACCAATACACAACTGTTCACAATATTCCAAAGTGAATAGAAAAATAGTATAAACGAAACAGGTCATGTGAATGTTCATATGTACATTGCCCTCTTTACTATTGCTGTTTTTGGATTCAGGTTCGTAAACATCAACGATGTGAACATTCACATTAACGACCATTAATAATTCATTGTTGATTGTTGAGTCACTGAAAATGTTAACATTCACAGTACTGTTCATTAATAGATCAACTAACATTAGTATACACTGATGTGAACATTCACATCAATCTGTAATAAGTCTGATGTGAACATTCACATAGTCTGATGTAACATTTCTGTCATTGCATACAAAGATGTGACATTCACATCAGTGCATACTAATGTCACTGATGTGAATGTTCACATTACTTATAATTTAGCAATCACTCTTTCGTCCAGACTACGCTGCTCAGAGCGAATATTGACATGAATAGACAGGTAAAAAAACTTCTAACCATTGTTCCCGTCTTTCCCGTTGCCGCAAGTAGCTGACCTTTGTACTTTCCTTTGAGGAATGTTCCATCCAGGAATAATAAAGGCGACAAGCATTGAACCCAGAAATACACGAGCAATGACACAAAGAAGCGACAAAACTGTTGACTACTCGCATCATAGTCAATATTGACATAACTCCCCGGATTGTACGCATACAGCATCCGAATACCACCACAACTGGTCAAACGATAAGAGTGATCTCCATGGATACCAGCCTTTGCTTTCTCCACACCCAACCATACGACATGGTAACTCACATCTAGCCCATAATCCCTCTTCAAAATAGTCACCACTCACACGGCCGAGTCAACGGCTTGTCCCTCACATTTCAGATATGGTACTCGACACCAAATCCGAACTAACTCGCGGATTCTTCGATGTTCGAACATCCGTACCACAAGTATGCACATCAGTAAACCTCTTGATGTAGAAAAAATCATTGCTCGTTGTGCTCTACAATGTATAGCCCACAAGCACCCCCTCTCCTCCCGCATCGCACACACAGAGTAACTCTTGTTGTCTCGTTCTTCACGTATGTGAACTTAACCCACTTGGATGGATACTTACATAAAACGTCACGAAATTCTTTGCACCTCCAACAAACCGTTGTCCTACATGCGTAATACCATTTGCCCAAGGGGCTGACAACAACACCTTCTCCTTATGGTGGCAAAATCTCCGTAGTGCATCAATTTCATCCTCAACCCCCACACGCAGCAATCCCAAACTACTTGACTGACACAATATCACCCTTCAACTCAACCACAACTTCTACATGTTGTACCCCCATTGATTTAGCAAGCAGTACCAAGTTCTGAAATTCTTCCTCATTGTCCAAATGACACTTATTAATCCCAGGTAGTTTACAGAACAATGAAATAGAACCAACAGACAACTCATCCCATTTCTCACACAAACAACTCCACCAAACGAGAATAACACATTGCGCGGCAACATTTATTACAGTTTGTACTACAACCATATGTACACACCAATAGCATAAAGGTATCCATCTCCTGTAAAAACACAAAAACAACAATGAACAGTAATGAAAATCGATATGAAAATTCACATTGTGCAAAAATAGATGACTACGTGTACATTTCAACTGCTAAATCCATAATCACAAATATGAAGATGTGAACATTCACATTACTATTAACAAGATGTCAACATTAAGCAAACATCAAAGTCCAATGACAACATCAACAATCTTCACAAATATAATGATGTGAACATTCACATCAGTGTATGATGATGTAAACATTCACATCATGTATAATGATGTGAACATTCACATCAGTTTATGATGATGTAAACATTCACATTATATTAACAAGATGTTAACATTAAGCAAGCATCAAAGTAAAATGAGAACATTAACAATCTTCACATAATATTAACCAATCTTCACAGAGCCTCATTAAGCAAACATCAATTTAAAATGAGAACATCCACATTCTTCACATATTCCACATTCACAAAAGTGCAGATTCACATTGATTATATATACTGATAATCAAATCATCCACACAGAGCCTCATTACGCATGCATCGAAGTCAAATGAGAACTACACCAATTTCACATAATACGAATGAACTCCCTCCACATAACCACGTAAAATGCATATAATTGAAAAAAAAACGAGCATTCAATCCATATAAATCCAAAAACAAGCATCTGATCCATTATACGAATGAAACCATAAACTGAACATGTATTCATAACCAAAATTGATACTAACCTTGATCATGCAATCCTACAATCGTACGAAAGTGTGAAAAAAACTGATTTGAACTAGTTATAATCCGGCAAATGTAACAACGAACACCCTCCTCTTCGTCGTCTTCACTCGCAAACCACAGAACCAACTCCAACAGCCAAGGATGAAACCCTGGCACAAACCAATCCTTGCAACGGCATGCAAAACATAAACGTATCTCTCGGAATTGGATTGATGATGAAAAAGCGTAAAATAGAACTGCCCAAACTGCCATGAACGAAGAAACAGGCACCTATTACTTTTAAACGGACTGTACATATATTGACAGGGCAAAATAGTCCAGAAATATATATTAAATTTAGAAAAAGACCTTATGGATACCAGAAAAGTTATGGACTAATTTAGTATAAATTCTTTTAGTGGACCTAATGGGTTATAACACTTCAAATGGATTTATCAATAAAATACTTTAAAAATAATATAATCACAACTTTCTCATTATATTGTAAGATAAAGTAAGAAAGTTTAAAATCATTTCATATGTAATCTCTAACTTGATGAAAAATTTACTGTTATCTAATTTTAACTAGAAAGCTAGTAGGATCTCTGAACGGCACGATGTAAAACACAGTCTGATCGGGGTTACCAAACCCGGCTGCGATTCAGGTTGGCTACCTTGTTTGGCCCGACTCGGGTCCAAGCCGTCCAAGCCTGTCATCATTTTGAAGCCCAGCGCCGACCCCGACCCGATCCGGCCATGGCCTGCTTAAGGCCCACTAATAAAGCCCGGCCATCGCCCAGTGTCTTTTTTGGTTGAAATAATAAATATTTGTTTAAGAAAGAAATTTTAAAAAAACAAAAAAGTTCGGATCCTCTATCCTGAGCCAACTTCTCTACCGCTTGCCCGAGCCCCGCCTCACCTAGACTGATCCCCTGTTGGGCTTAATTTTTTTTTTTTTTTGCCGTGTCGTTGAGCGATTTTTGACTGGGAGTAGAAGCGACATTGGTGGCGGACCATAATTTAACCTAGTTGACATTACTAGTAGTTTAAAAATTGCAAAATTCTCTATATATTTCTGTTAATTAACTCGGAGTGACAATTTAAGCATTCAGACCAAAAAATAAATAATACATGGACAAAAACTATTTACTCATTTATTATTTTCAAATATGTTTGTTTTAATTGTAAATATTTAAAAAATACATATATTTTTTTTATATAATTTTAATTTTTGGTATAAAATTTTCAAAAGTATCTAAAAGATATTTTTATTATTTATTGTTATCAATTACATTTAAAAAATTTGAAACAAACTTAATGTTAACAAACATTGTTAGTCAATTCCACAACTGTGCCAGAGCATCTAGATTGAGAAACGAAGGACTGCACTGTAAATCCTGCTTCGATCCAGGTCAGTTCCAAGTCATGGTACTCCTTATTACTACCCAATTTCTGGTCAAGTACATTTCATGAGTATGTGGAGCTTCTTCAATCCCCATTTCACGACTCCCAGAAATCATTAGCATCCATTTGTGTTGCTCATTTTTGTTATGATACATTTTATTGTGTTTGTGAATGGGGCTGTTCATTGTGATTTTGATGGTTGTGGTTTTTTGATATGGGTGATGAGATGTTTAGGGACCTGGCATTGGGTGATTCACTTGCAATAATCGACTTGTGAACAAAATATAAACGGTAAGACGTTCCACATATGGGTAGTGGAAGAATACGTTGTCGTGGAGTCATGGACTAAACAATTCACAATAATTCTGGAGGAAGAATTTCTAGAGTAGCGGGTTTAGGAAGAATATATGGTGATGTGGCTAAATGATTGGATGAAGAGAATGAGTTGGTTTTCATATGATTCCCAAGCCAACAGATCAAGCATCGCGAAGTTCCATGGCTGTTATCACTCGGTTTATGTTTGTCAGCTTACTATAGAGAGAGCTTAGTTGCATTAGAAGGAGCTAATGGACTCAGGAAAGCTAATCCCAATTCTCCTGACGCAGTTGCCGACATGGAAGCGTCAAGGCCAAAGAGAAGAGGCAAGTTGATTATCCTTCACTTGTACTTCAGAATTTGACAACTTAATTGTCATAGTATGTTTTTTTTAGATTATGGTAATGGCATGAACTACCGATAATATCAACATCACCTTGCATATTTTTAATTCTCTCTCTCCTGATCGCAATATTGCTATCATAATTGAGTGGATATAATGATATGCATGAATGATTACATAAAAAGTTCTTATTCATTTTAAAGGACCCTGTGTATGTAAAGATAAGGCAAGTGGGGCACTGATATTCTACTCATAACACCTTACATTTTTATATCTCATTTGGGTTGACTACTTTTTACAGAGTTGTTGCTGGATCAGGGGATCAACTACAAGAAAGGAGGAACAGCCTTACAAACAGAATAAATTGGTAGGTTCGTGTTAGATGATTTCCTTTTCACAAATTGTCCCATATTATAGATTCTCATTGTACCTGCTCCTTCTTCTTAAGGAAAATCGATGATTTTCCACAAGTAAATTAAGCAATGGGAGCGGAAAAATCAAATCAACGACACAAGAATTTTACGTGGTTTCCCTTAATATGAGGTACGTCCAGAGAATCGAAATCCGATTTCCACTATCAACTAATAGTTTTCAAATAATTACAAATGAGACACGTACAAGGGAGAACGAATGGTACATCTAGAAGATCAAAATCCAATTCCACTATTAAGCAATAGTTTCCAAATGATATAAACGAGACACAAATAGTCTCACAAATCACCCTTAGGTGAATTCCAAATAATCATAAATAAAACGAAAGGAAAGATCTCACCAAATGAGATGAAACAATAGTCTTCGAAATTAGAGTTGAAGAAGACCCAAAATTAAAGCCCAAATCAGCCGAATAACTGAACATAGACAAAACTCCCAAGCCTCTGTCAAGATATCACTGCCGTAGCACTCATCGAATAGTTTGATTCCACTGAATTCACTACAACAAAACTGACTTTTTACGGCACTACATTAACGACATAATAAATGCACTGTCGTAGTTTCTCACTTATACAACTTGCTTTTTTTACACGTCATAAATATTTTTCCAACCATGGCGTGTCTATTGTGTAGACCGTGAATGATAATAAACGATGATTTTTTTACGGCTTGCAATGCATGTCGTAAATAATAAAACTTTCTACGACGTGCATATGGCGTGCCGTTAATACATCAATTATACATGACGCACATACGTGCCAGTCGTAAAAAGTGAAATACTTTTCACAGCACACAAACGCTCGTCGTTAAAAATATTACACTTTTTACGACGCACATATTATCCATCGTTAAAAATATTACATTTTTATGAGCACAATACATATCATGAATTGTATGATAAAAAAAAAAAAAATTGCGCCAAAATGAAATTTGAACGCGCCAAAATTTTTTTCCCCCAAAATAACTATTTTTGCTGCCTTTTTAATCAAAATGGAACATCACAAGGTTTCAATGTCTCTCTCTCTTTTGATGATGACGATGATGAAGGCCGAATCCAAATCCTACACTCCCCTCAACTATTTCAGAACCTTTGTCTACAAAGACTTACCGTCGGACTCGTCAGAATGCGCGATCTTCGAACGGGCTGATTGCGCAATTTGAGATATCTCTTTCTTTTGGTTCTGCAAAGTTGATTCTCTATCACTTCTCTCTGAATCCATGCGAAAATTAACAGAAACATGAAGTCCTCTTCCCGATATTCTCTTTTGTTGTTGTTTTAGCAGGTACTATATCAGTTTTAGTGCTCCTAAAAATTTACATCTTGATGAGTTTTGCTAACATTCACTTCGACAAGAACCATATTGGTTTGTAACTCACTCACAACAGCCTTTCCATGTGCAGCTTTGTTGCTAAAAACACTAGGATGTATGCATTCTCCTGTGGATGCATCCATAGCAGATCTGAAGGAGAAATTCCCACTCCAACTTGATCGTGTTTCTTCATCGTGCCTTAATAACCCGGGTCTTGACTGCATTGCCCTCTTGCAGAGGTATTAAATTATCCGAGCATCTTCAAGAATATTACTTTCCTTTAAACAAAAAGTAGATTTCTGATTGCTTTCTTCAAACCGAGTCCTCTTATTTTTTTTGCTTGCTCGAATAACCTTTCCATCACCAGTCCTATTTTTCATTGCATCGAATTTTGACATGACTATGTAACCCTCCCAACCAAACACATCTTTTACTGATTTAGAAATTAGCAATTTCAGATGCTAAGTCAAAGCAAGCTGTGCATTGGGTAAGACCTTTTAGAGTCTACGCAATTGTTCTCTTGATCTCTCTCATAAATCTGAATTTTTTTCAGACACACTCTTCGACCATCTCTTTTGTGAGGAGGTTTCTTGGTCTTTTGGCTTAAAGTGTTTTCCTCCTTTTGCTCTTAGCCTTGGCATCCTTTTCAACATTTTTCTTTGAACAGAGACCTGACACAGATCATTTTTGCCCTAATTTTTCTCTCTATTTCTGTTCAAATGTAAGTATGATATAATCATCTTCAATGTGGGTTTTCTGGTTACTGGTACTAGTCTTAACTGTTGCACTTTTATGTGTTTGTTTAATTGACTGAATGGTGTGTTTGTTGGAATTTACAAAATAAATTTGTCATGTAGTGGTTTAAATGTAATTATAATATATATTCAGCAAGAAATGGCTGCTTAAAATTAATAATCCAATGCATGCATAAGTCCAAACACTAGTTTTTTAAGACTTTGCAAATTGTTTTGTTGATAAAAGCTTTTGTGTGTTCCATAGATTTGCGTTCAAATTAGGGGAAAAAGAACATCTTTACATGTTTGTTTTGCATTTTCTTAGTTGACCATCATGTGCAGCAGCTTATAATATTTGAGCATAGCCCAAGATACTATAACCTCTCCATATGCAGCAGCATAATAATTTCAGCATAGTACAATGAATTTGAGAAGCATATACTACAAGCCACATTATTTGCGGACCTACCTTCCTAAAAAAAACATTGTTTATTTTAGTTGTTGTTAAAATTATTATAATTTTATTGGTAGGTGATTGTTTTCTTGGAAAGAACATGCCTATGAGTTCTGCTCACATGGAACCCAACTTGCCTTTTTCTCTAGTTTTGGAGGCTTACGGGATCTCATACTAATTCTGTGATACAAAGAATGCTCCAAGATTTTTCAATATGAATACAAAAAAGAAAAAAAGTTCATTTGCATGGAACTTAAGAACTTTAGAAAAGTAATAAATAATAATCATAGAAAAACAAAAACAAAGAAAAAAAAACTTGGGTTTTGGTTAAAGGCCAAGAAAGGCTTGTGGAACATATTATGAAAGTGGAATGACATATGATATTCAGATATGTATTTAAGAACCTAGGTTCCTTTATAGATATAATTTGGAAAAGACATATGATATATCAGGCATGTAATTTAAGAACTAGTTCCTTTTAGGAGGTACAAATGATGCTAGTGCATATGATAATTAGCCACAACTACCATGTGAAAAAATATTTATATCCTTGTTGAAGTTTGATATTCTCTTATGTGCTTTAATTGGTGTTATGTTCATCAATGCAGTTGTACATTGTTGCCGTTTTCTTGCCTTTTGTGTTATACTTGAAAACGAATGAAAATCATTTAATTCTTTGTACCCTTTTTCTTGACTTCAAATGTAATTGGAATGCTTGTGTATGTTACGAAAATGATATCCCAGTTAATGGACCTAGTTTGGCTGTGGCAACCCTAGAACTGTAATAATCCATGATAGTTATGAATTAACTGAGAAAATAATGTTATATTCTTCCTAGATTTCAAGAATCCCATTGCATTTAAAAAAATAACTTAAAAAAGAGGATAATAGATGAGCAGAATATTTTAATGTGCACTTATAAAATTGTTAAATTACTGGTGCATACAAATGAGATCAAGTGATAAATAGATATACAAATAGGTCAAGACTTTTGAGGGAAATTAGTGAAATTACTAATAAGATTACAGATGATATTGCTGACTACGGAGATTGTACTTTTTTGTTATTAATGGTTGTTGCAACTAATTCTCTCAACTTCCTCTGGAAGTATGCAGTCAAGTCTTCAAGAATTCTAGATCTTTCTGGTAACTCATTCTCTCTCTTT